>OX377621.1:14444233-14660838 GCA_947397865.1 Polietes domitor | reverse complement strand
TGGAGGTGGAGTGTATAAAAAGTGTTGTAAGTTAATGTCTGAGAGAATTCTTATTCTTATGTGGAATTTTATGTGATTAATTTTTGTGGAATATCTTAATTGAGAATATCTTTTTCGATATGCATATATGTAGTCAGTCGCGAATAAAGCTGTACTTGTTGCAAAAATTCATAACACATAATTCGCGATTACAATAGCATTTATTTCAACTTTCTCTATCTGAGTTTCTGAAATTATTAAGTTTCAATCAAAAGTCTTAATTTGATGGACAGCGTTGGACGTTTGTAGTGGAGGAGCAGACTAAAACAACAATAATACTGACAGTGTAAGAAATCAAAAGTATGAAATTATTATATGCAGAGTTTATCTTTATACGTGCATCAGAGTCGTGAAGACTGTACTTCCATATCAACAGCAATGTAAAATGTTTGAAAGTTTTGGACATTTCTAAAATTTTATTATTTTTGTTTGTCTCATTTTGTTCTATAATCAATATTGATTTTAACTGGGTTATTCTCCTGGCTCATGACCCTTTTGCATCTATCCCATTTCTAATATACTTAATTTTTATTTATTTCTCACTTAATTTTGATATATTTTGTAGTTTGGTTATTTAATACTACTTTATTCAATATCTAGGACAATCAGTCAGTGCTGCACCTTCTTCATTTCAACCGATGCTACAAGAGATGTTGTAGGTTTTATTTATAATTCATTTTATTTATTTATAATTCATTCATTTATTTATAAGATCCTCCTCGTGGGAGTCGACATTTTGTGTAGATATCAAAACAAGAATTTAAATTTTGGTTACAGAAGTCAATTTGTAGTTTGCCTTGTATTTAAGATATACAAATAATGTAGACATATTGTTTAGCAAATTTTGTTGTATTTTAGCTGATGCATCACTACCGACTTACCTCGACTTACTGCCTTATACTCAGATCTCTATTGTTCAACCACTGGAAAAAAATAATTTGAAATGTTATTTTGTGACAAATAGCGCTCCTCGACGTACAAGGTGAAGTTCCGAGGTATCAGTGATGATATACTACATTGACATATTTCCTATACTTGGTTGCGGCGATGCACAGCATTTCTGAATCAAATTCTACCTTCCAAAATTTAATAACTTTTGGTTTAGTAAACATTTTGAAATTAGTCAAGAACTATTTGAGATATTCGCATTGAAAATCGAAATAACATACATATTTTTGAAATTGATTACTTTTCGTATTTTTCGATTTAAAAAAAAATTGTTTTTAAGTTTTTTGACATATTTTTGCTTATTTGCTAATAATGCGCAAGTTTTTTCGTATTATAGTCTTTCAGATTTTGAAAATTGCAAAAACGCAATTTATTTTATGGAATTCGTCGAACTGTTTCTCACACATTTTAAGATATTTTTTTACTTAAATTTATTTTAGTAGAAATTGTGGTTTCTTCAAATATAACTTAGTTGTAATAAATGTTGAAAAACAAAGCCGATATCTTTAATTGTCTGTATTTTTCTAGTTTATTATAATTATAAAGAATAAATAAATAAAAAATATTTTTTTTTTGCCTACATAACATTTATCCTTTAAAAGCCTTCGAAAATTAAGAATTCTCCGTTTTTTAATGTTAGCTTTTGCCTGCACGAAATTGTACCCTTGGAGGTTTGAATACATTTCGAGAAAAATTCGGGTTTTTTAGTTCATTTGGTTTACAGCGCATTGGTCTAAACCACATCCAGCACAAAAGTGCCGTAAGGTGCCGTATCGGCAACGTTAATTTATTACGAAAAGACCCAACAGAGAACAACGAATCGAGTTCTTAACTTTTTTTGAAAGTCAGCATTTGATTACTTAGACACAAATATCATACCGAAATTTCACGAATTGTTCGCGTGGATAAAAAAAATGTATTTTGTAGGGCATCTAAAATTCGAGAACAATTTTTGAACATCAACTACAAAGAATTCAGAATGAATCGATGTACAATATTTTTTTTTTCGAAAACGACGAACAAGTGCCTGTTAATTTGAGTGACATTATGGTTGCAAATTTATTAAGGAAGAGGTAGAGAAAATATCTTGAATTGTGGTTCCAATAAAATTAAGTCACAGCTCGCTCAACTATGGCTCTTCTGTGGAAAATTTGTGGCCATCATTATTTATGGTTGTTTTTGGCACGGTGTCCTGACCAGCTGTGTTATATAGGGTTTTCCAACAAGAGGTGTTATTTTGAATCACCCGGTATTTCGGCAGTTGTCACTTTTGAAGCTTTTATTCTTTGACATTTGACAAGTAGAAACTACGTCATTACTAAAACGATGGAACGATACACGCTTCAACAACGCATTGAAATTATTAAAATTCATGAATGAAAATGATCCGGAATTCCACCGAAAAATCATCTTGACTGATGAGGCCCATTTCCACCTCGGTGGTTACGTCAACAAGCAAAATTGTCGCATCTGCGGCTCGGAAAACCCAAGTGTTATTGTTGAGAAGCCTCCCCAATCTCATCATGTGACTGTTTGGTGCGGTTTATGGTCCGGCGGGATCATTGGACCTTACTTTTTCGAAAATGAGTTTTAATCAACAGTTACGGTGAATGGATTGCGCTATCGAGATTTTATGGTCGTAGTTGCACGGTATTGATCTGCACAACGTTTACTTTCAACAAGACGGTGCTACGTGCCACACAAGCAACCATTGCTCTTTTACGGGAAAAATTTCCGGACTCTCGAAGAGAGATAAAACAATTGGCTACCGAGATCTTGTGATTTAACACCTTGCGACTTCTTCCTTTGGGGCCACGTGAAAGATAAGGTCAACGCCAACAGTCCAGCGTCGATTCAAGACCTCAAATATAGAATTCGTGAGGCTATCGAGGACATAGGGCAGCCACTTTGCGATTTGGTTATGGAAAATTTCATGAAAGGGATATGGTCCTGTAAGCGTGGTCGTGGTGGCCATTTGGCTAATGTTGTTTTTCATTATTAACGGCATATCTTCCTATTTATTATGAAATAAACATCCGATCATTTATCTCAAACAATGACATTTTTCTTTGAATACCAAAATAACACTTCTTGTTAGATAACAATGTCTGACCCTTAACAATAGTTTAAACATTTTTCCTGGAGTGTATCTCTGATGTATAACGCAATAACGATATTAGAAATTTTTAGATACCTTTTTATTTTTTAAAATTCCATCAAAAATACTTTTAGTATGTGTACTATAATAGGGCAATTCCACAAGATTTCGACCCAACATGGATTTCGACCATCATCGATTTTGATGAAATTTGGCACATACATTCTACTAGTGGTTGCGGGCAATATACAGTTTACCATAGCTGAAAATAAAACATGGTTTAAGTTTTAGAGTGGTCCAAAATTGGTTATCTCGGGGTTTTTTGGAAGATATGGCTTCATTATCGATATCATAACTTTGGATCGCATTATCACATTGTAACGATATTGATCTCATCTGATTGTAACGAATTGATCTCTCTTTCCGAATCTGCATGAAATATGTTCCATATGTTCCAAGGACTCAAAAAACTGAAAATAATTTTAATCCTTGAATATCCTGAATTTTCTTTATTTTGTTTTGTATTTTAGCTTATATAATTCTCTACAAAATATCAAAAATTCAGATTGGGGTGGCCATAGTTTAAGAAATTACGTCTGTTTTTCCAAAGTATTGCGTTATTTCAGCAAGGTCAAAATTTTTCATTCATATCTAAGTATGTACATTAGAGTCGCTTCAAAACAAAAATTGTCGATGTTCTCGACTAAAATGAAAGATTCTTTTGTTTTTATTAACTATAAAACAGGGTTTTCTTGAAAAGAGTTCACTATGAGAATGATATTAAGAAAAAAACGTTAGAAATTTAAATCAAAAAATAAAGGACAGATTTTTTATAAAACCCGATAAATTTACATTTTTTAGTTCGACTTGTGTTTTTTAGGGGCTCGTTGATGGTAAATTTTAATAACTTCTTAACCGATTGAAGGTCACACTTTTTTTCAATGGTTTAAATGTGAAATAACAGCTGACATATGGAGTCATTTGTATCATAAACATATTCTACTCTTATGCAAAGCTTTTTTAAAAATTTTGGTCTTTCAATGGATAGACGAAGGGATGAATATCTGTTAAAAATACTTCAAATAAAACAATAACAATCTAAATAAACTTTTTAGGGGGAAATTGTAATGGTTCTTAATGCTAAAATAATACAGGTAGAAACATGAAGTTTGAAGAATTTTGAAAAAATATTCTTCTCTTTCATTTGATGCCCATATCGCCCTTCTATGGCACGTACAAGTACGAAACTAAATTACTAAAACAACTATATCCTTTGGAAACTGAAAGTAATCTAAAAAGTACAAACGACCACGAAATAAAAAACTGAGTATGCATTTTTGCTATTAGTTACCTATAGCTTCAGTTCTCCTTCTTAAGAGGGAAATCGTGTCACACGGAGGTATTGTAGCAGCTTATGTGCAGTTTTCCTCCCAATTAATCCATTGAAATACCGAAATTTCAGATTTTTTTCAAAAATTAGCTTTGAATAAGACTAGAATGTGTTTATTGAAAAAAATGTGCGTCCCTCAATGGCTTAAAATTGCAAATGGCGGTCAATTCCTCTCCAGCGAGCCCCTAAAAACACAAATCGAACTAAAAACGAGGAAGTTTAGCGGATTTTATAAAAAATTAAAAATTTTGGACTTGTTGAAATAACGCAATACTTTGGAAAAACATCCGTAATTTGTTAACCTATGTCCACCCCACCCTGAATTTTTGATATTTTGTAGAGAATAAAATAAGCTAAAATGAAGAAAATTAAAGATATGTTTCTCAGGATATTCAAGGATTAAAATTATTTTTAATTTTTTGAGTTCTTGAATCACAAGCACATTCGTATTTTCATACAGATTCGGAAAGAGGAGATGTAAATCTTTCAGATGATATCAATACCGTTAAAATGTGATAACGCAATCTAGACTTATTATATCGATAAGGAAGCAATCTCTTCCACAAAAACCTCGAGATAACCAAATTTGGACCACTGTAAAACTTAAACCATCCACTACTTTGAGCTTCGGTAAACGGTATATTACCCGCAACCACTAGTAGAATGTATTCGCCTAGTTTAATCAAAATCGGAGACGATGAAAAACCAAACCAATGGTTTTTGGGTCGTTTTCTGTTGGAATTACCCAATATAGGAAGTATCACGCCGGTTATATTTTAAATCAAATGTAATTACAAGGACTACAAGTGGTGTGCATTTCATTTCTATTGGATACAAATATTATTTTTTGACCCTTCCTTTCAAATTGTATGAGGGCTATATAAAAACATGGACCGAATACATAATATAGGAAGCTTTAAAGACATATAGGCAGTTATATCTAAATCGAACCATCATTTAGTTTAAAGTCTTGCCTGTTAAAAATCATTCTCGATTTTTTCATAATTCCCATGACCCTGTCGTTTTGGAATTTTAAGTTTTGGCACAATCCAATCACGAAAATCGAATCTTTGATCTTTTCGAAAAAAGGTATCCGCGAAAAAAATGATTGCATTTGCTGAGTGTAAACGCTCGTATGGACGACTATAATTGTAATGTTGTGCTCGTTGCAGATTTATCGTTATTTGCATGTTGGCAGTTCTTCGTTGTCCCTTTACGTCTTCATCTATAACGTGAATATGTGTTTGTTGTTGTTGTTGCTGCTGGTTTTTTGAGTATTTCTGCTGGATTAAGTTGATTACATTTTCAGAGTTCTCCACACACACATACCGCCTACTACTCCTCCTCCTCCTCCGTGGCCCATCCATATTCGACACATCAACGTTGCACTTAAACGCACGGTTTGATATTAGTTAATGTTCTGTGCCCGTCCGCCCTGCTCCTCCGCTTCACTCATCGTCGTGGCTTGACTGGCTTTTGTTATTGTTTTATTATGTTTATTAGCATGATTCCTGTAACTTATGCCATTTTAGTATTTTGATGGCTTTTATTATGGTTTTTTGCATTTGCCTAAAGTACGAATGCTTTCGCAACGAAAAAACGAAACGAAATTCATGTGATTTCCGGCGATGCGAACATTGAATGTCATTGTACTCGTGTTTTGAGAGGGACACCGCGGAGAGTGACGGAGAGGGTGATAGACATACAGTTGTGATGTGTATATGTGAGCGAGAGTATGTGTGCATACGTGTATGTGTTTTAAGTTCATAAAACTTTTACAATTTCATTCGGTGTGTGTGTGTGTCTGTGTGTGCGTGTGAGTGTGTGGAGTGCTATCCTTTCATTTTGCGCATTTGCTATCATCATCGCCATCAGACCGAACGACAGACTTTGCTACGTGGCTCATCCTCATCACAAGTCACAGCACAACATCCTGGTCGGGAATGCGGTGGACAGCCAGTGTTTGTTTGTTTTGCGTTTGTTTGCTGGCTGCCAGTGAGGATATGTCACGACCACGACCAAGACCACCGCCACCACCACGACGACGAGCAAATTAGTTTAATGGATTTTAATAAAGTGCCAATTTTCATTTTGACATTCATTGAAATCGTCATCGTCGTCCTCGTCATCCTCGTCATCATCATCGATATAATCAGTTTGATGTTGTGACATTAATGAAAATTACTTTGGCTCATCTATTCCACATTATTATTCCCTCTATCTGTTTGGTCAGATTGTGATTCCATCTCAATCTCTTGTATAGTTTCGGCTGCTGCTGCTCCTGCTGTAGCAAATTTGGGGCGCTGGGCATATGGTGTGGGACATTTGACAAGTGGTGGCTACACCACACCCATGTGGAGTTACCCATAAACTATGAACTCAATCTGAATGGATTTCTTTATTAGTTTGCTGCTGCGGCAGGGGAATTAGCTATTCATTATTTTCACATTAATTGATTTTGATAAGCAGACGTAATTATAATAAAAACCAAATGTTCTGCACCTCCCCTCGGCAATGAGTGCTGTTCAAAATGATGCCGAATTTAATTAATGGACAAAGAACAAAGTTTATACAGCCACCAGAAAGGGGTTTATTTCGATCAGAATGTGGTAATCAATTAAGATAAACCATATAAGTGGATTGTCTTCTCATGGATTCAATGAAATGATTCCACTGATAGTGTTTTGTTTTCTGAGAAATACGTTATCAGAGGGTGAGAAATTGATTTCATTATTGATGTCAAAACACAAAAATGCTTACATATTAAAATGATTAAAAGACAGAACAATTTTCAACTTATTTATAAAAACCAAAAGCAGAAGGGCAATAACACGCTCTGATCGTTAGACACAGCAAATCCGCAGGGAATGACAACATTTTCTAAATATATTCCATTGACAGGGTTATAATTACAATTAAAACGACTTTGAGTTCGTGTTTTATATTTGACATATGGATCAATTAAAAATTACTAAAAATAACTATAACCATTTAAATGGCACCACTTTTTGGCAAGGAAGATAACATAATGAGTGCGTCGCCAGAATTGTAACAGCGAAGTATTGTCATATTAGATTGGGATTATTTAATTTGGGTAATTTCTATGGTAGTTTGTGAAAGCCATTTTTCATTTCTAGAAAAGGATCAAATCGCAGAGGATTGCGAGCTTCGCTATGGTAGTTACCGGGGCTTTAATTTTATGTAGAACGAACATTTGTGTGAGAAGGGTCTTGGAAAACCATAAATATTTTGTAGGTTCAAAGTGAATATAAAAAGATTCTTATACTCTCCACCACCAGGGTATACTAACTTTGTCATTTCGTTTGTAACACTTTGAAATATCGACCTGAGATCCTATAAAGAATATATATTCTCGATCGTCATAAAACTCTAAGACGATATAGACATGTAAGACCGTCCGTCTGTTGATAGCACGCTAGCATATAAATAAAGAGTGATTTTTTTGAGGTTAGGATTTTCATGCATTAGTATTTGACATATCACGTGGGATTTCAGACATGGTGTCAAAGAGAAAGATGCTCAGTATGCTTTGACATTTCATCATGAATCGTCTTACAAACGAACAACGCTTGCAAATTATTGAATTTTATTATCAAAATGCGTGCTCTGTTAAGAAAGTTCATTGCGCGCTTCCATTTTATGGTCAGTTTAATCGACCCACTGAAGCGGCTATTCGGGCTATTGTGACTAAATTTCGCACCAAATTTACATTGTTGGACATTAAACCACCAACACGCTTACGTAGAGTGCGAACTGAAGAAAATATCGCAGCTGTATCGGCCAGTGTTAATGATGACCACCAATTTTCGATTCGTCGCCGTTCGCACCAATTGGGTCTCTGTTACTCAAAAACGTGGAAATGCCAAAATTGGACTAAGCGGATGGACCACCTAAGACGCAGCCGCGGTCAACATTTAAATGAAATTATCTTCAAAAAGTAAATGTCATGGACCAATCTAACGTTTCAAATAAAGAACCGATGAGATTTTGCAAATTTTATGCGTTTTTTTTTTAAAAAAAAGTTATCAAGCTCTTAAAAAATCACCCTTTAGAAGGAGCCAGCAAAAAGAGAGCATTCGAAGAAGTGAAGAAGATGTTCATCTTGTAGTTTGAAAGACTTTAAATTTATTTTAAAGTTTGATTTGAGCTGGGATATTGTCCCTGCTCAAGACCATTTTGCATCTGTATTTAATAGAATGCAAATTTATTTACAAATGGCATGGTGACATTTGTTACTTGGCCGCAGACTACCACGATCGTGATTTCGACCATGTCAAAAGTCTTTTCAACCAGCAATACTTCTGCCGTGCCAACGCGCATTTGTTTTAGTTTTTTCGTTTGTATTTTTTTGGTGTGTAATCAATATTTGATTTGAACTGGGATATTGTCCTGGCTCAAGACCATTTGCATCTATATTTAATAGAATGCAAATTTATTTACAAATGGCATAGTGACATTTATTACTTGGCTATTTTAAAGTGCTGCAAAGTAACCACTTTTTCACTAGTTTTCATTTCTGTTCTAAAAAATCCACCGCTGACGGGGGTAGAACAGCGGACCTTCTGGTTGCTACTACGACACTCTAACCACCACCATTTAAATATAAAAATAAAATTTTAAAAATAAAAATTTAAAAGAAATAATAAAAATAAGCTTTAACCTTTTAAAGAGGGAAAATGGAAATAGTTGTTAATGCTAAACATAATTCGATAGATGCCTGAAATTTAATGTATTTTTAACAGATATTCTTCTGCTTCAATTAATACCCTTACCGCCTATGTATATCTCGCAGAAGTTCGAAAATAAATTATTAAAACTTATATATCGTTTGGAAATTAAAAGTCCTGTAAAAAGGAGAAAAAATCAACAAATTTAGAGCTGAGCACACAGCTTTTCTACACGCGATCTCTTGTTTCATGTCTATTTGTCCTTGTTCAGCTCTAATGAAAAATTTGTCGTACGATGTAATCCGTAAAACACAATTTGTTTCTTTTATAGTCACAAATTGGACTAGGAAAACTAGCAAAATTTATTTTACTCAAGTAAGCGTGCGTGAACATGAGGAACGAACAAATTTTCGCGCGTGCATGAGTCTAATGTCTGCGTGAGTCAAGTGATTTTATCGTGGGTCACACATATCTATTAAATCTTTTATTTTTATTTTACTTCGATTAAAAATGTTGATTTTTCCATTAAAAGTAAAAGTCATATATTTATTTCTAAAACAAAGTGCTTCAATGAAGTTAGGTTATCTTGAACTCTGTACGTGAGAGATAAAGGCTTTTCGAAACTTATACTTTTGGAAATAAATAGGATGGAAATACAACCTACCAAACGGCTGTAGCTGAAAATGCACACATTATTTCTCAATATTTACGGCATTTAAACTTGTGTGAAAATTGCTGCTTTCCATACATATTGGTAGGCTTGTCTTGTAAGCGTGTTTGAAGATAATTAAAATTTAATATTTATTTATAAAATAATTTTTTCAATATTTTTATTTGTTTAGGTTTGTCTATATTAAAAAATTTTAACATTTTCCTGTAATGTTGCTGCGCTTCTACGAAAATTGACAGCCTCTGTGGAACAATACCATGGTGGAGTTATATACTATTTTTTTCCCGGTGTACAGGTTTGTTTTTTTGACAAAAACGCATTTTTCTAAATTTTTCCGTCAACCTCCATCTTCTCAATACAAAACAAGTAAGGAAAGGCTAAAGTCCACTTTCTATCCGAATACAATTCAATTCTGTAAAAAGGTGAAAATTGGAAGAATTTCACATGGTCCAATTTGTCAAATCGAGAAGAGTTCAAGTATAACGTGTTATACTGAATTTGAAGAAATTCTGTGAAAATGCGCGTTTTCTGTTAAAATAGGAGGATTCTAGAGCGGAAAAGTGAATTCGGGAGCGAAATTTGTATGGGAGATATAAGTAAATCTAAACCGATCTGACCCATTTTCACCACGGGTTTTCTAGTTGAAATATAAGCCATTTTGCATGATTTGAAGAAGATGTGGATTCTAGAGCAGAAAAAGTCAAATCGGGAGCGAAATTTGAATGGGAGCTATATATAAATCTGAACCGATCTGACCTATTTGCACCATAGGTGTTCCTAGTTTAAATATAAGATGTTTTGCCAAATCTGAAGACAATCTGATACAATATGTGGTTTCTGGAGCGGAAAAAGTCAAATCGGGAGCGAAATTTGTATAGGAGCTTTATATAAATCTGAACCGATCTTACCCACTTTCAGCATAGGTGTTTCTAGTTGGATTATAAGATGTTGTGCCAAATTTAAAGTAAATCGGGTACAATATGTGGTTTCTAGAGCAGAAAATGTCAAATCGGGAGCGACATTTGTATGGGGGCTATATATATATCTGAACCGATTTGCCTCAAATTAAATAGCGTTCGTCCTTGATCCACAAAACTTACTTGTGCCAATTTTTGTTAAGATCGGATTGTAATTGCGACCTGTAATTTGATTACAACAGTAGATGGAAAGACAGACGGACGTTGCTAAATCGACTCAGAAAGTGATTCTAAGCCAATCTGTATAATAACTAATGGGTCTAACTCGTTTCCTTTTGGGTGTTACAAACAAAGACACTCTCGTGGAGTGTATACAAATAAAATCGGGGAAGTCTATTCTTTAAATTTATCGACATTTTCTATAAATTTCCACCTATCGCTGAATCTGTCCAGAATTTAAAGAAATTCGACCGAAAAAATTGTATTTTGGGCTATAGTGTACTTATAATGCAATTTGGGTACACAAATTAAATATACAGGGTGATTTTTTAAGAGCTTGATAACTTTTTTTTTTTAAAAAACGCATAAAATTTGCAAAATCTCATCGGTTCTTTATTTGAAACGTTAGATTGGTCCATGACATTTACTTTTTGAAGATAATTTCATTTAAATGTTGACCGCGGCTGCGTCTTAGGTGGTCCATCCGCTTAGTCCAATTTTGGCATTTCCACGTTTTTGAATAACAGAGACCCAATTGGTGCGAACGGCGACGAATCGAAAATTGGTGGTCATCATTAACACTGGCCGATACAGCTGCGATATTTTCTTCAGTTCGCACTCTACGTAAGCGTGTTGGTGGTTTAATGTCCAACAATGTAAATTTGGTGCGAAATTTAGTCACAATAGCCCGAATAGCCGCTTCAGTGGGTCGATTAAACTGACCATAAAATGGAAGCGCGCAATGAACTTTCTTAACAGAGCACGCATTTTGATAATAAAATTCAATAATTTGCAAGCGTTGTTCGTTTGTAAGACGATTCATGATGAAATGTCAAAGCATACTGAGCATCTTTCTCTTTGACACCATGTCTGAAATCCCACGTGATCTGTCAAATACTAATGCATGAAAATCCTAACCTCAAAAAAATCACTCTTTATCAACATTTTTTTTTTCTCACATCGGATTTAAAAAATCCAAAAATCGTAGAAAGTAAATAATACTGTTTTTTTGTAGGCGTTATTGAGAAAACCAAGAATCTGTATTTGAAAATTCTCAGACATCCCCAAAATCTTGTCCTGCAGGTATAAAACCAGGTTTTCGAACCTTTGCGCACCTGTAACAGGCAGCAAGGATTTATGGTGGTGCGAATAGCAGGTGGAAAGATCGCTAAAATTGCAGAATATTTCCCTGACTGATTTTAGTTAACATTTTTTGACTAACAACTATCAAGGTTGCTATCAAAAAAAGTTTCAACACATCCCATCCGCAAACAATACAAGTTGTTATCTTATAGATTTTTTAGCGCGTGTCTTTAGTTGTAACCTTTCTTTACTATTGTGCCAAGAAATTCCAAAGAAATCGTGCCATTTTAGAACACCAACATCAAAATTTCCCCATCTTCTATATCCCGCCCATTTGAATATTGTGTAACAATACAATTTAGGAGTCTCGGTGTCATGTAAGCGAATATACACTAAAACAGATTTTAACTTCGTATGGGAGTTGCCACTTTTCCAATACCCCCCAGTTTTGGCAAACTTCATACTTTACGGGTATGAAAGAACTACTAACGAAATCACAAACACAATATTTTATATACAATATATAAAATACTACAACAATGATCCCAGAAGAGGAAGCTTGTGTCAATCGCTTAGCTGTGCGTGATTCGAAGTTGGTCTCACGAAAATGCATTTGCTTCATTAACTTACCAATCGATATAGTTTATGGTTCGATGTAGAGTACACTTGGCCATGCCGGACATTGTTCTTAATTTGCTGACATAATTTAAAGGGATATAATCCGTTCAGTTCACTGAATAGCATACCGTTGGTTTCTGTGGCATGTCCAATTTGTGTGTGGTGCTGGTCAATGCAAGCCGTAACAAACCGTAATCCAAACTTAGCCATACAGGTAAAAAAGGGGTAACAGCGGCAACTTGCCCCAACCATTGTTCTCTTGGCCCTTAAGAGGGCAGACTGCTTTTGGCAACTGCATTGTCTATTATTTATAGAAAAAAAGAAAAAATATATTTCCCCTCAGAGACACTAGCTGTTGCTGTCGATGTCGATGTTGATGCTATAAAAAGGATATTTGCTACTACTAATTGACATTCATCCGTATCTCTACGAAGAGTGTTTGTGTGTATGTTTGTGTTGGGGAATAATATAGATCGTTGTTATTATTATGTTCGTAATATACATTACATGCCAACTAAAATGCTATTCCCTCGATGAAGATATCCTGCAACAAAAACGACCAGAAGAAGCACCACCACCACCATAAACTGATTCTATGTCAAATTATTAAGCTATGTACGAAACGTGCAATGCGAAAAAGAGTACTTCTCGTCTTTATCTTAACGAACGTATCAGCGAAAGGCATTGCAAACGATTTTCTGGTACATACACAAGATTTATGTGCTGATTTTTGTCTTTTGCTTGTTCGTATATATAGTACGTAGTACATAGTACATATTAGACGTATCCGTACTCGAACTCACATGAAGAATCGTCTACATGCACTGCTACTCATGTGTGTGGTTAAGCAAAGGAAGACAATAAGGAAACTAGTGTCGGTTGAGATCGAATCGATGGGATGGTACACTGAGATTGGACTAAAAGGCGAAATGGATTCAAGAAGGCAAACGGCCTTTTAGGGTTTCTGTTGCTCTCTAGGTTTGATATGGGTCTATTTGACAAACGCTTACATCAAAATACAACAAAATCATTCGACAAAACTAACTTTGTGGGATAGCTCGTTTGATTAGAAAAGCTAATATTTTGCATGTGATTTTTTGAAAGTTTTACAGGCTACAATTTAAACCGAAATATATTTAAAAGCTGCGCGATTTTTAATTATCTGAGTAGAGAAAATTATTTGATTTTTTAAAAGCTATAGGAAAGTTTTTCAAAAAAAACACATAAAATTCAGAAAAATGCATGAAATCTTTATTTGAATCGATAGTAAAATTCAATAATTTGCAAGTTGTTCGTTTGTAAGACGATTCATGGTTAAATTATAGACCAAACTGAAGATGTTTGATAGTGAACCAAAACACGAAACGTGCGTCAGCTGTTTAAAGCAGTGTTGCCAAAAAGATAATAGCTAAAAAATCCCCTTTATTGCAATAGAGGAAGAATTAGTATTAAATGCCCAGCGGTGCGTATGCGTTATGCGATTGTAATATATCATTGATCATACGCATGGGTGTACCACATTATTAAGAAGCAAGTCGAAGTCGAAGAATCACTTTTTGGTAGCATTTATATGCCGGTTTGTCTGGTGTGACAATTTTTAGTTAAACTTTAGGATTTTTACCATAATTGTGAACTTAAATTATGATTTGTCGATTTAGTTATTTTGCCAAGTTATGGTTGTTCTGGCGATTTTCTTTGCTGATCTTAAGAAAATACCATTTCTAAAACCTACCAAGCCAAAAACTAAGAATTACTTACATAGGAATCTCGTTTAAGTCGCATTCTAAAATCTCAGTGTGCTTACTTTCTGCTTTTTAAGAAGTTCGTTCAAGCAATAATCATAGTTGTGTTATTATCCAGAAGCATACTTACTGACAGTTTTTCCAATATTTTCTCCCTGGATGATTAATTAACACGGTACGACTGTACATAAGTCGATAGCCTGTAATATCAATCTATTTTTAAAACATAATTTCTCAAAATTTTTTAGTTGCTTATCACTTTTGTCAGTATTTTAACAGAAATAAAACATATTTGTGATCATATCTACGAAGAGCGGCCATCACTAAACAACCAAATTATTAAAACCAATTCTGTGTTTTTAACTTCTATCGCCATAAAACACTTATTTATAATTCATAATGGACTGGAAAATATAGCGGGGGTAAATTTTAGATGTATGGTTGTTATCCGTATAAAATAAGAAATATGAGAATGTTGGTGATTTCATTTCAAAAAATATTTTTTCAAGATCCATGGAAATTATTGAATTTCCTAAAATAAAAATTGTTGTAAGTATTATTTGCAATAATCTGGCTGAAAAGTGACAATTCAGCTACATAAATGCTAATGGTGTTTTTTTGAATCGAAATATTTATTGGCTAGCACAAACAAATTGCTTATAACTTCCAAAAAAGTGCTCTGAAGTAGATGCTGGTGTAGACCAACAAAAATAGTTGACAAATGTTATGACAGATTAGAACAGCCGAAGAATTCATGTGTTCTTCTAATGGTTGTGTAAGTAATTCACCAATAGTTTTTAGTTGTCTGCATGAATGTAGCTATCAATACTGGAAAAAATAATAAACTTAAAATCAGATTGTTTTCAAAAAAAGTATTTCAATATGTTCATTTTGAAAAGCAAATAATACGAAGATTTCAATACACCTGAGTATTTCTACTTTTTTATTGATATCTCAGAAAATTCTAGCACTACAATTCTGAGTATGTAGCCATAGCCGCAACGAAAATTAAAAGTATTTTTTTTTTCGTTTGTATTTTTTGGTCTGTAATCAATATTTGATTTGAACTGGGATATTGTCCTGGCTCAAGACCATTTTGCATCTATATTTAATAGAATGCAAATTTATTTACAAATGAAAAGACTTTTGACATGGTCGAAATCATGATCGTGGTAGTCTGCAGCCAAGTAATAAAGAGTGATTTTTTTGAGGTTAGGATTTTCATGCATTAGTATTTGACAGATCACGTGGGATTTCAGACATGGTGTCAAAGAGAAAGATGCTCAGTATGCTTTGACATTTCATCATGAATCGTCTTACAAACGAACAACGCTTGCAAATTATTGAATTTTATTATCAAAATGCGTGCTCTGTTAAGAAAGTTCATTGCGCGCTTCCATTTTATGGTCAGTTTAATCGACCCACTGAAGCGGCTATTCGGGCTATTGTGACTAAATTTCGCACCAAATTTACATTGTTGGACATTAAACCACCAACACGCTTACGTAGA
This sequence comes from Polietes domitor, assembly GCA_947397865.1. Lineage (NCBI taxonomy): Eukaryota > Metazoa > Arthropoda > Insecta > Diptera > Muscidae > Polietes > Polietes domitor. The sequence goes on along the minus strand of OX377621.1, from coordinate 14,644,916 downwards.
GTGCGAACTGAAGAAAATATCGCAGCTGTATCGGCCAGTGTTAATGATGACCACCAATTTTCGATTCGTCGCCGTTCGCACCAATTGGGTCTCTGTTACTCAAAAACGTGGAAATGCCAAAATTGGACTAAGCGGATGGACCACCTAAGACGCAGCCGCGGTCAACATTTAAATGAAATTATCTTCAAAAAGTAAATGTCATGGACCAATCTAACGTTTCAAATAAAGAACCGATGAGATTTTGCAAATTTTATGCGTTTTTTTTAAAAAAAAAGTTATCAAGCTCTTAAAAAATCACCCTTTATATGTCACCATGACATTTGTAAATATATTTGCATTCTGTTAAATATAGATGCAAAATGGTCTTGAGCCAGGACAAATCCAAGTTCAAATCAAGTATTTTTTTTCAAAAATTTAATTTTAATAATTTTTCTTTAAAAAATATCACTATTTTTCTGGATGTCAGGAACAATTATATTTAGTTTTTTTATTTGTTCATGACCTCAAGTCAGGCCATTAAGAAAATAAAAGGTGTATACATACATAAAATGGACAAAAATATGTCTTTTTCTAATTTTTGTATTATTTTTTAATTCGGAAAAAATGCACAAAAAATAAGACTGGATTAATATTCTCCAAAATATACAGAATTTCTATATAGAGTTATAGAGTTGTTACTATTTTCAAATTAGTTATTTAGTCTAACATAAGGTATTGCAATACCAAACAAGAAATTTTCATCAAGATCGGAAGACATTCGAGAATTTCTAATTGGTGTAATGTTGAATTCCGCCTAAAACAATGTTTTTTATATGACGAGTTCCTTCCAAAATATTGGCGAATGGAATTATTTTATTTTTAATGATTTGCGATAAGCAATTGAAGAGAAAATTAAATTTTTATTTATATAGGATTTTGTAATAGGTACTTTTGAATATAAATTGTGAACGCACTATTTCACTTATCATCTAACTGTTACTTTCCTCAAATCAATCGTACGTTCTCCGATTTTATTAAAAAAAGTTGTCAGGTCATTATTGGAAAATTCTATATATGTTTTCCATAGATTTTTTAAAAAAAAAACTTAACTTTTAATTGTTATTCTAAATAAATAGAAAGTGAATAATATTCACAAGAGACTAGCAAAAGGCCCTTTGCCGAAGGTCGTTGTATCTATTTTCTAATATATTTTGCCTTTCTAAACTCAAAAACGATATTCATAAAATATGTATCCATACATTTTCATACGCTCAGTTAAGATTTTCTTCAGACATTGTTTTCTTCGTTAAAAAACAGCTATTACAAACTGTTTTTAATTAGTATAGGGATTTTCATTAAAACAAAAATTAAAAATATATGATTTAAAAAAAATATTTTACGTCTACAAAGAGTGCCGTAAAATATACATTTATCCTTATAGATCTTTTACATATTGACAATGTTTTCTGCGTTAGAATGTTAGTAGAAAAAATTACTTTACTTTAGATTTTTATCTTTTTTATGACTTTTTTCGTGGGAGCAAAAAAATCGAAACAGTTTTTCCTAATGCACAACCAACATTTTTTGTCAAACATATACATTCAAAGAATACTTTTAAATAATTTAGCAGAACGTGTGTTATTTTTCCTTGAAACAGACATTCTGAGATTGGGTCACAGTGGTCTATGAATAGTACCCATACAATAATCCTTCTCGATTTCACTTTTTTACCGAATTGAATTGCAATGGGTTAGAAAGTTGAGGGTATCACATAGACGGCCCTGTTGGACTTTAGCCTTTCCTAACTTGTTTTTATTTTTCGTGTTACATAGTATTATTAGGGTCCAATTGAAACATCGATGATTATATAGGAATGCTTAGTTATCTTTTTTATGCCAAGGAAATATGAGCAAATTTATATGTTTACTTCCTACAAAAATTTAATAAAAATAATCATTCATAATTGTAAATGGTAGATTATGAAGAAGACAAAAGTATGGAGAATAAATGAGGAAATTGCAGCTGAAAATTTTTTAACCAAGACATTTAACTCAAGGACCGGCTATATCGAAAGAAGAATCTTCTGATCATGTCTCATATCGCAGCGTGAGAACTAGACGAATATACGGCAACTCAGCACTGTGTGAAAATCGCCATTAAAAAATACCACCAAGAATAGAAAATAGTTTTGTTGTAACTAAAGGGTGATTTTTTAAGAGCTTGATAACTTTTTTTTTAAAAAAAACGCATAAAATTTGCAAAATCTCATCGGTTCTTTATTTGAAACGTTAGATTGGTCCATGACATTTACTTTTTGAAGATAATTTCATTTAAATGTTGACCGCGGCTGCGTCTTAGGTGGTCCATCCGCTTAGTCCAATTTTGGCATTTCCACGTTTTTGAGTAACAGAGACCCAATTGGTGCGAACGGCGACGAATCGAAAATTGGTGGTCATCATTAACACTGGCCGATACAGCTGCGATATTTTCTTCAGTTCGCACTCTACGTAAGCGTGTTGGTGGTTTAATGTCCAACAATGTAAATTTGGTGCGAAATTTAGTCAGAATAGCCCGAATAGCCGCTTCAGTGGGTCGATTAAACTGACCATAAAATGGAAGCGCGCAATGAACTTTCTTAACAGAGCACGCATTTTGATAATAAAATTCAATAATTTGCAAGCGTTGTTCGTTTGTAAGACGATTCATGATGAAATGTCAAAGCATACTGAGCATCTTTCTCTTTGACACCATGTCTGAAATCCCACGTGATCTGTCATATACTAATGCATGAAAATCCTAACCTCAAAAAAATCACTCTTTACTTACTCAGGTTCGAGATCATTTGTTTTTGTTTTCTTAGGCAGAAAACAAATTGTTTTAAAAGAAGTGTGTGACATTTATTTAGTTCGGTTGCAAGCAGGGCAGTTTCATCGGTTCTGTATATGTGTCTCGCAAACTCAATTGCAAGAGAACTGCTTCGAAGTTACATATGGGGCATTCCACGACAAATCGTACAGTTAAAAAAGAATATTTTTGATTTCCTCCAATTTTTTACATTTTTTAGTACCCACTAAAAACACCCCCTTGTATACTTTGAGTTTTTTATGATTATTCTTTAAAAAGATATAGCTTTTTTAAAAATCGTTAAATAGTAGTTCTTTTTTCAGTCTTTTGCTCATAACTTCGTCAATAATGTTCCGAATTGGATATTCTTTTTATAACCTCCACCTCCAGGATGGGGGTATACGAACTTTGTCATTCCGTTTGTAATACCTTGAAATATCGACCTGAGACCATGTAAAGTATATATATTCTTGGTCGTCATAAAATTCAAGCCGATCTAGCCATGTCCGTCCGTCTGTTGAAAGGACGCTAGCATCTAAACGAAAGGATCTCTGACGTCCAAATTTTCCATAAATGCGTCTTATTGTCGCAGATAAGTTGGGATTGAAACTGGATGAAATTGGCCTAAAGGAAAAAATTTTCCCTCACAAGGACTAAAAATACCCATAATAATCCCTAATATTTTAGAGTATTTAAGCAAATATATTCAATATATCTGCTTGTACTTACTTGATATTCGGTATGCGCATTCTTTCGATAACAAAAACGTTCACCATAAAGTGATTCTTAATTGTAGGGGGTGAACTGGGGCAAAAAGGGATAAAAAAGGTACATATTCGACGACAACAGCTAGAAACACGAAATTCGGTGTGTACATTCCTCTAAATGAGTAGAGACATAATATAAAAGTATTTTTTTCCAAAATCGTACTTTTAAGGGATAAAATAGAAATAGAGGGATAAAAATTGTACTAACCAAACGGCTGCATCTAGAATAATTAAATTCGGTGTATACATTCCTCTGATTGCGTAGACACGTTTTCGCGGGATTTTTCGAAATTCGTACTTTTTGGGGTTAATATGGAAAAGGGGGTAAAAATAATACCAACCAAATGACGGCAGCTATAGTCATGAAATTCGGAGATACATTCCTCAGACTGCGGAGACACGAAAAATAAAAGTAAATACAATGGGTACAGAGGGATAAAAATAGTACCAACTAAACGACTACAGCTAGAATGATGAAAGTCGGTGTGTATATCCCTCTAATTGCGTAGACAGGTAAAATGAAAATATTTTAGAAAATACTCTTAAGGTGGGTAAAATATGGAAAAGGTGATAAAAATGGTACCAACCAAATGGCCTCTGCGAGAATCATGGAATTCGGTGTGTACATTCCTTTGACAGCATAGACACTATTAGATTTTTTCAAATTCGTACTTTTGTACTTTTACGGAAAAAAGTGATTGAATTGTGAAGTTAGGTTATGTTGCACTGTGTACGTGAGATAATGGATTTAAAAAATTTTTACTTTTGGAATTAAACTACAATTTAAATACAACCAACTGTAGCACCCACTATCTGTCAATATTTATTTAAGCTTTTTGAAAATATAAATATAAGAATATTTATTTTTTGAATTGACTTGAAGTATTATTTCGATAGTAAACGTTTTGGTGGCCTTGCCTTATACGCCTGGTTTGAAATAATAAAAATATTATATTTATATATAAAATTATTTTTTCAATATTTGTATTTGTTTTGGTTTGGCTATATTAAAAATATTTATATATATATATTTGCCTATAATATTACTGCACTTCTACGAAATTCGACAGCCTTTGTGGAATGCAATTCATGGTGGAGGATATAGAAATTTCGGCCCGGCCGAACTTAACGCCGTTTTCACTTGTTTGAGTTAACTTTGGTCAAATCTAGAATAATTACTGACAAAAATACAGGATTTTTGATTGACATTTGATAACATGTATCATGAAAATAACATATTTAATTTGAATTTTCTAAAGCATTATCCCGCAAGTTTATGTAACATATTTCAGAACTAGTAATTTCCAAATCGCTTTAGTGTAGGGTGCTAACTTAAGTGTAAGAATACTTTCCAATCATAAGTTCTTACGTCGATTTGAACATAAGTGATGGGTGTAAAATAATAGAAGCGTATAATTGTACTCTGTGTGTTTTACATACGTACACACGTGTGTGTGTGTGTTTGAGAGTGTAGACATGTGAGTGTGTGTGCTTTTGTTCGTTTTCTTGTAAACGTTTTGGCAGCAGTAGCAGCAGCAGCAGTATCGCAACGGGCAATGCGGGCAATGTATGCCAAAGGGAGTTCAGTTCGTTCGTTTCTTGAATTCATCTTTCTTGGTATACATAAAGTCCATAAATTCGTGCTGATAAATCAAGCAGAAAATCAAAAGCAACATTTTCAAAGTGTTTTATTTTAATGATGGGAACACAAATACAACACCGAACACACCAACACTAACAACATCAACGACGACGACGACAACAAAGAACTCCATAAAGCCATACACAGGCACACACTCGCACACATAGATGTGAGCAGGAGAATATGTGTATGTGTAGTTGTGCCAGCACAAATAGAGAACTTGGCTAAATCTCAAAGGGAACGACAACATTGATGTTGTTGTTGTTTTTGCTCCTTTGAACAAACACTCACACGGATGCTGTAACTGACACGGTGCCAACGAGAGAGATAGAGAGCGACAGAGCGGCAGAGCAAGAGATGAAGCCCCATGGAGAGCTCACGACAACGGGAGAGTGTTTGGCATATTGAATAGAGCTTTTGCTCAGTCGATGACATTTGAGAGTTCACCGTGTAAAGTTTAATTTCAAACTGTGCTGTGCAGAGCACTTGGTTGCCACACAACACAAACAAACAGACCCTATTGTGATTTTTATGACGTCATTAAGGCACACCAACAAGAACAAGAACAACAGCCACAGCTTCCCTTTATGAGCCATTCGGTCGGTGGCATTAGGCAAAGGTGTGTTTTTGTTCACAATTCTCTGTGAACCCTGTTCGCAGCGAACATCCATCTATACAGCCGTCCATTCCACTGGAAGCTGCACACACACATGTATGTGTGCTTGTATGAACAACTGAATTGAAGCTAAGAGAGCATAAGTCTCTTGTTTGATTTGGATGTTGCCGTAACATACATTCACCTCTTTTTTGGCGTGTGTGTGTGCTGGTGCTCTGCGTACAACTGAAAACGATGCCGACACTATTGTTTGATGAACGTGTGTGTGTAGGCCAGGCCAGACCAGGCCATGGTAGTCCAGTCCAGTCGAATCGAGTCGATTCAATTCGAGTCCATTCCTTTACACGACACTTGCTCCAAATCACCCTGCACACAACAGAAAGAATTGATATCAATCGTTTGAGCCACGAGCTACGAGGTGTGAGTTATGTTTTCTTTTGCCTCTGCCTTTGCTTTTCCATTTCTTCCTTTTGTTGTTGTTGCTGTTGTTATATTGAAATGTCAGTTAAGAGTGCTTGTCAGTTTGACATTTGTTTGTGTATTTCAAACATGAATACGAGTACTTAGTACATGTGGCTGTGGACGTGAATGCGGCCCTGTACGTGTGCATGTCCCTCTCTGTCCGTTTGGCCATTCCTCTGTGTGTTTGTGTGTCATTTGGTTATTTGGGCGTTGGGTTTCCTGTAAACCTTTTTCTTGCCATTTGATATGAATATGAATGAATTCTCATAAAATACAAAATGCCCGTGACAGTGTTGCCATTTTGTTCAGGGATAGCTATTCAAAATAAACGAGTATATTTTGATAGATTTTGGCGTAAAAACAATAAATAATAAAAATAATTTAGTCTTTTACAATAATTAGTCAAAAATATATTTGTTTTATTTTTCAGTAAAACTTAGAACCTTTGTTTTAAGCTATAATAAAATTTTGACCTATGAGGCCCTCTTTCAAAGCATAAGTTTCTCTGCCAAAAATACAGAATAAAATTTGCCAATATCTCAAAACAAATATTAATCTTTGTTAGATTTGGCCCCTAAAACCTATATGCAGCGGCGAACGCTACATAGCCAAAGATTTTTCCACAACATTAATTTTCTATATGGCTTCAAATATTCCTTTTGAACTTCGTTTAGATATTGCATTTTCCATTTAGATATTAGATGTTGCATTTTCCATTCCTCTATATACTCATTATTAGAACGATCAAATGTATTACCATATTAGAGATTGACGACTTCACGTATAAATGCAGTAACATATTAGGAAAAGTGTGATATGAATTATGATTAATATATTATTATTATTATTTTTAAAAAAATTAGTTAATTAATTTTAAAATCCACGTTCACTTATAGGACAAGTCTACAAAAATGTCTTTATTAAGTGATACTCATTGTCTATATAATTTGAAAGTAATGTATCCAATAATGTATTTACAAAGGCGTTAAGAGTATGCTTAAATACACTAAATATTTGGATTATTGGCGGTATTTTCATTAGTTTTTATCCTAAAAGCACGTTCACAGTGGCATGTAAAAACCTAATTTTACAGCCGTTTTGTTTGGTACCAGGGATAAAACCCACTTATCCTAAAAGTACTAATTTGAAGAAATCCTTTTATTTTACGCGTCTACGAAGTTAGATAAATGCAGAATTTCATTATTCTGACTGCAGCCGTTTGATTGGAACCATTTTAGCCCCATTCGTCGTGTTTCCCTAAAATTAAAAAAAGCCTTGCACGTCTTCACAATAAGAAATTTTATTAGTCTAGCTTCCGTCATATGGTCTGTACCAATGATATCAGTTTTTGTCCATTTTGATATTCGTTCTTTTAGGGTCAAATTACGAAACTTTCCTTTATATCTTACGTCGGCCTGCACTGAAAGAAAAATGTTTCATTCCATCAATGAAACAGTTTCATTAATGTGTTTACAATGATGCAAAGAAAAGTTTATTGGATGCAATGAAACGTTTGTAATGAATGAATTATTTCGTTAATAGCATTTTAATGATATGTAGTGCCATTAATACAAAGATATCGATTTCATTGATGTAATGAAATAATTTTTGTAAATCTAATGAAAAATTGATAATATTACGAAAATTTTCGACTGGATTAAAATGTACTGGATTATATTGATTTATATAATGCTTGTTAAGGCGATTTTTTAGATTTTAATTAATTGTGTTGTCATTTAATTTGGTTTAAGACCAAAGGTTGTGCTGAAGTCTTCAGCAGAACTCAAAATTAGTAAAAAGGCAAAGTGATATCTTTATTGTTGCAGCTAAAAGTTGACTGCGCAGTTTCGATGAGTGCTATTAATTAATTTTAATTTTTCCGTTTCAAAGGAAATAATCAAACTTTTTTAACCCGAATATAACATTTCATTACCGGAATGATCTGGTTTCATTATTGTGTCATGATTTTTATAGTGCGAAGTTAGATTATTCTGCACTATGTACGTGATATAATGGAATTTCAAAATTTGTACTTTTGGAATTAAAATAGGAAAATGGAATATCTACCAATATTTATGGTATTTAAGCTTTTTTGAAAATATATATAAAAGAATGAGCGCCCCGCCCCGGTAGTCGAGTTGGTAGCGTGCTCGGCTATCAGCGTGGGGGTTGTGGGTTCGATTCCCTTAGTCACCCCGGTTCAATCCCTGGACCCAAAATTAGAATATAAATTTACTTTGTATTGTAATTCATAATAAATAAATAAAAAATATAAAAGAATATTTATTTTTGGAATTGATTTGAAGTATTATTTCGATATATATAGTATAAAGGTATTAGTAGCCTTGGCTTGTAAGCGTGGTTTGAAATAATAAATAAATCCACGATTTTTAATCCACGATAATTAATCCCTTTTGACGCAGCAATGAAATATTTACATTATATCAACGAATCAATGTCGTTACATCAGTGAAACTACGTCATTACTATTATGACAAAATATCATTAACGAACATTCCATTAATGAATTGTGTCATTACCTTGACGTAACCTAGTTCAATAATATAATGACAACGTTTCATTGTAGTAATTTCATTGGACATTAGTCTAACACTAATGAAAAATAGTTCATTGATTTTAAATTGAATGAAACATTTTACGTTGTATCAATGAAGCTCTACGTTGGCTTAAAAACAATAACAAGTATCATTAAAGCAATGTAAGATTTCATTCTCTGAATGAAGCTTTTTCTATCAGCGTTACTTTTTTCGTTTAGACACTAGCGTGCTTTCAACAAACGGACGGGCATTGTTATATATACTTCTGTGTTGCAAACGAAATGACAAACTTTGTTTAACCTCATCCTATGGTGGAGTATATAAAAAATCACTTGTGTGCAATATTTCCTGATATACATATTTTGGCTTCCTCAAATAGAGAATGTTATTTTTAATGAATAATTTATTTTATTTATTTTGTATAGGAGTACAAGTACAATCATTTCCGGTTATATGATAAATAAAAGTTAAATGTTAAGAGGGTCACAAATGAGAATATTCTTAAAAACGGAAGCATATGTTACAAATATCGATTTTGCTGAAAAACCCAAAAATATTTATAGTTATTTTTTTTTGTATGTGTTAAATATAGATGTTATGACCTTTTTGGCAGAAGTGAGAGGAAATGGGTTCCGATTTAGATATAGCCTCCGTACAAAGTTTGACTTTTCTGCTCCAGAAACCACATATTTTGATCTGTGTTTTGTCAATTTCTCTACATTGGGTCATTTCGGTTTATAATTTGACATCTAGGTATGTCGTCCCGCATCCTCCCTCTAAGTACAAATTTATATTCCGCGATTACGTAATTAAAGGGTTGTAAAGGGTTTTAACCCTTTTTCTATATGATAAGAGGAATTTACATACCAAATTTCACGATTTCAGCTATAATAATTTAGTTGGTACCATTTTTATCCCGCTCACCCCTCAAAAGTATAAATTTCGAAAAATCCATTTATCTTGCAAGTCTTGCAAGAAAAAATTATAAGAAAAATTTCCAAAAATCCATTTTGATTGCGCTTCATGGCTAGAGGAATTTACAAACCGAATTTCACGATTCTAGCTGTAACACTTAAGTTGGTACCATTTTTATCCCGCTCGCCCCCTTAAAATTACAAGTTTAGAAAAAAATCCAGTTAGATTTTGCTTCTACGTTGTCAAAGGATTTTACACACCAAATTTCGCGACTAGGTACCATTTTTATCCCTTTTTGTCCCTCGCAACCAAGATTCCAAGTTTTGAAAGACTTAATTTTAATGCGCTTATACATGGTCAGAGGAATTTACATACCAAGCTTCATGATTCTAGCTGTAATACATTAGTTGGTACTAATGTAAGTATAAATTTCGAAAAATCCATTTATGTTGCAAGTCTACGTTGTCAGAAAAATGTAGATACCAATTTTCAGGAATACAACTGCAATATTTAAATTGGTACCATTTCTATCCCTTTTTGTGCCTCGCAACCCTTAAAAGTCCAAGTTTTGAAAGATCCAATTTTAATGCGCTTATACATGATCAGATGAACTTACATACCAAGTTTCACAATTCTAGCTGTAATACTTTAGTTGGTACTATTTTTATCCCTTTTTGTCCCGCTCACCTCTTATAAGTACAATTTTGAAAAATCCATTTATGTTGCAAGTCTACGTTGTCAGAGGAATGTAGATACCGATGTTCACGAATATAACAGCAATACTTAAATTGGTACAATTTTTATCCCTTTTTGCCTCTTTCCTCCCTTAAAAGTACAAATTTCGAGAAATCCCTATTTGTATCTCGTCTGCATGGTCATTGCAAGGAACACACCGAATTTCGTGTTTCTAGCTACTGCCGTTTAATCAGGACGAAGGATCGATGTTTGTCTCTTTTTATCCCATTTTACCCCCTAAAAGTACGAATTTCGTAAAACAATTTCTTAGTCGAGGTCTACGTCATATTTGGGAACTACCCTGAACATTTCATGATCCTAGCTTCAGCCGTTTGATCTGGGGGCTGCACACTGGTCCCAAATCCATTTTTTATGGCATAAAGTAGAAAAATAAAGATACAATCTCGTAATTTTGCACATTTGCATAACATACTTAAAAAATAATATTGGGCCGATCGGACCACGCCCACTACCACCTCCCATATAAACTCAGTATATAACCAATATAATTATCACCCTCTATTAGTAAAGGGTGACCAAAAACAATGTTTTATGAATGCTTAAAATAATGAAACTTATTTCGCTTTGACGAACAATGTTTTTCTAAACATTATTACAAATGCAAAATATGGCATACAAATATTCTACTTGACAATGCAATTTAAATAATTATTTCAGGAAATATGTACAGAAAAGTTAATGACTTTATATACCATTTTAAAGGTACTTACAATACCTTTAAAATGAGATGAGATGATCTGTCCCATACACAAACCTGATTCAGAGATATGATATAAATATGTGTACTATGGCGAATCAATATTGTGCTGAAATAAAGTGGCAATTGTATGAGTTTGCCGAAAAATGCCGACGAGATAATTATTCTACCATAAACTACACACTCAGACGAATACTTTAACATTTACACTTTGAGTCAAGTTGAGTCCTACATATATCTTTTGGTCTACGACATTTATAGGTTATGCTCACTACGAATCACAAAATTACAATACTTAAGACAACTAATAAGACAACAGTAATCACAAAATGTTAAATATAATTTTTCAACTTCTTACGCCGGCCTTCAATTTCAATAATATAGTCACTTCATTATTTTCTTTTTGTGCCTTAAGTTTAAGTATTTTTATAACTGCTTTAGACCCGAACTAATCCCACTTGTTTCAACGGCAAACTTTAAATGCCTTTCAGGCTTGTGATGTTGCCATCTAGTTTTCTCCAATACATGTTCTTGATATCTTGTCTTGGAGTGTTACCATTAAGAAAATATATACATATTTAAGAATTTCCAATTTTTTTTTTAATTTCTGCCAAAAATATGGATTTGGGACCATAGTTGGCTGGTAAACCCTTTGATATATATAGATTACTAACCTTGAACGAAAACATTTATGGCAAATTTTAAAAATCTTTAATTTTTTGATGATTAAAAAAACAAATTATCCATACAAAATTTTTGTTTTGATTTTATGAATAAACACAAACAATTAATCGTAGTTGGATCCGGACACATTTTATTGTGAACGGCTCTTTGTGGTGATATCTTAACGATGAAAGCAAAACCTATTCCAAGGAATTAAAAAAATTACAAAACCATAATTTTTTTTAAATAATCGTTTACATCTGCAATGAGTGTTATTTATAACTGCTGCCGGTTTCCTCGCTATTATGTTATCTAGTGAAAAATAAGACAATATAATTATTCGGTTTTTATACACTTCACGAGAGTATTATGTATTTGTGCAGTTGTTTGTAACACCCAAAAGGAAGCGAGATAGACCCATTGTTAAGTATACCGATCGACTTAGAATCACTTTTTGAATCGATTTAGCAATGTCCGTCTGTCTGTCTGTCCGTCCATCTATTCTTTTAATCACGATACAGGTCGCAATTGTAGACAGAACGAACGCTATTTAATTTGAAGAAAATCGGTTCAGATTTAGATATAGCCCCCATACGAATTTCACTCCCGATTTGACTCTTTTCACTCTAGAAACCATACATTTTAACAGATCCCCTTCAAATTAGGCAAAATATATTATATTTGTCCTAGAAACACCCATAGTGAAAATGGGTCAGAATTTTCCGAATTTGACATTGTTTTGCACATTGTGTAATCCGTGTTATTATAGAATTTATTTAAAAAAGTCGTTTAGTAGGGAGTAAATCACAACTTTATAAATCTGTTAGTAACTGACTGAGTTTTGGGTTGTTTTTAAAATAATATTATTTAATATTTATTATAATAATAATTGTATATTTTGGGTTACGTGAAGTCTTTAAATTATGCGAACAAACCGGAAATGTTGGGCACCTTGGAAATTTTGCTTCCAGAATAAAGCTAATTTCCAGTTCGAAATTAAACAATTTCCCTGTTTTGTTTTTATTTAATGTTGCGTACATCTAAAAACAAACCATCTATTTGGCCTACTTTGAATATAAGTCATTGTAAGATATATATAAGCCTGAATTACCTATACGATATTATCAGAATGTATCTTTCTGGAGTGTTGGCAACATTGCCCATCCGTATATTCACTCAAATGACAACTGTTTGTTTGTTTCTGTTTTTGTTTTTGCGAGCAAATCCTTTTTCTAAACACTTATGATTGAGGTCTATTGTTGTAGTGTGTATGGGTGTGAGCGTGTACAGCAGCATACATACATACTCACATACACCATACTAGCAAGCGTGTGTATGTGTGAGCAAAGGGTGTAAGGATTTGCTGTGCAGAGATGTCGTTTCGAGTGGAACTAAATATTTGAATGGATTTTAATGAAGTCTCCGTCATCTCTCTGTATGTGTTAGTGTGTGTGGCCTTCAACAATACGTGTTCTTATGTGCGACATGTATCATTTCCAATCACTGGGCCGATAGCATAGTTCCACACACAAGGATATCATTTATTTTACACATCAAAGCACCAAGAACTAGAAGCAAAAGAAATATCAAGTATTTCGACTTAGCATTTAATCAGGTTTTTTTGTTTTCTTGCTTTGGTGTCGGACTGTGTGATGTGTTGCCTTGCGTTGCCTTTGTTGTTTGCGAAAACCTTTCGAAATTCCATTCAAGCTTTGATAGTTGCCAAAATGTCACCTTAAAGTTTTTGGTAGCTCTGCTGCTTTGGATGCTTCGTTGACTAAATGTTTCCGCTCTTAATTAAGAACTCATGTAAATTGTAATTATTTGGCACCAGAACATATTATTAATTTATACCTACACCTTTGTACAGATCCACGTGGAAGGGTGACCATATAATTAAAATAGTTGTGGAAAAGATTAGAAAGCACATTTTTAAAACTTGAAAAACAAGAGAACGGACTGCAATCGATCTTCCAGAGATGGTTCCATGGATAAACGTATATGGATAATATATATCAATACTTATTAGTATTATTTATCAACTTATGATTCTTTCAAAACCATAGAACGAAACATGGCAAATAACTATGGTTCATTGATTTACAAAATTTAGAAGTTGTTAGACAATCCCAATTAAGTAACACCGTTCAGATCGACCAATAGAAGCGACAACCCCTAAGGCTATCGAAGAAATCCGTGAGACATGTAATTGCATACTCAGTCTACAATATGACCTACACATGACATGTATATTAGAGTGGCTTCTTTTGTGAAAGAGAAATAAATGTGGTTTTATTTTATTTGTTCTCCCAAAATATTTCGCTCTTATCATTGTCCGTTCGTGATCTGGACGTGTTCAAAATAACCACAATAAATCACGGTGAGAATGTTATTGAGAAACAACCCGCTAAATATTAAAGTCTGGGCAGAGCGTTATCAAAATATGACTCAGTATAAAGAGTAGATTTTAGTGCAATTTTGAGGCATTTTTTATAAAATCTGCAATAACTTCAACATTTTCAATTTGATTTTTATTTTAGAGGCTCAGTGGAAATCCAAAGTAGATATGCTTTGTCACCCCCTTCGTAAAATTAAATCCTTTACATATAACTTCTATACCAGTGCATGACTTGGAATCAAACCTTATAAATACAACAAACATTTTTTATATTTTTTTTTATTTCGACCGGGCTACTCTCTAGTATGTTCACACATCAATTCACGATTATAGTGCAACATTTTGGGAGGTCTCAAATGTCTAAAAATGCATTTGTATTAGTAAGTGGGTAGCATTTTTACCCCTTTTTATGCCGCCCTTAAACGTAGAAATTTCGAAAAATTATTTTGTGTTGCGAGTCTAACTACACGGAGAAATGTACACACCGAATTTCTAATACCCTTTTCAAATTCTAGCTGAGAACTTTGGTACCATTGTTATGACTTCAATTTCAAACCCACAAAAAGATATAGGTTAAATGCTGCAATCTAGGGGCAAAAATTTGTATTTTTTCTGAAAAAATTCTAATCGATAGTAAATAAATTATAAATACGAAAAGTGAGTCTAACTCTCAACTAACGTGATTTTAGGCAAAATTTTCTAACTTTTATGCAAAATCCAATACTGTATTTGATTTTAATAAAGGTTGGTTCCGAATTCAAAAGCACTAATTTGGCAGATGATTCTCTTATCCTGCCGAGTTCAAACTTTAAAATATAAAACCCCCATTACAATGATCATTGATGAGTCAACTACAGCTGGTCACCTTGTTCGCTGAATATAAATACCCACTGATTCATTACATACATCCAATGATAAACTGCCAAGAGCTTTATTACACTTGATACACCGCTACGGATTAGGGAAGCGATGTTAAGGGAGGAGGGAGTGAGGGAGGGGAGCACGACCTCACACTCTACTAAGCAAAAGGTACAACAATGGCAGCATCAAAGTTTTTGCGATGGACCAACCAGCCAACCGTATGGGGTACATTGCCAGATGCGAGCTATTGTATGTGACATTAGAGATACTGATGCTGCTGTTGTTGTTCGTGGAATGGCTGCTACTGCCACTCTGAGCTCTATAACTACACGAGACTGCTGCTGATGAGGACTACGATGACGAGGCAAATGACAACCATCAAGCATTCTTGCGAATAGTGTGTGTGTGGGTGAGTGAGTATAGTGTGTGTGTGCCTTTCACTATATAGCCCAGCAGAAGTCACTGACTGGTTGGAATACTCTTCAGCCAGAGTCGTCATCATAAGCATCAGCATCATCGGTGGCTGGTGGATGGATGGATGTCGTGCTGCTGCTGGTGATGGAGGCAGTGGCACTGTCAGTGTAGGCAAATGAGCAAATAATGTTAATGCAGTTTGTGGAGGTCGTTGCCAACAACTGCGGTGGTATCATCAGCAGGTTCTGGAGGTGTTTGTTCGTTAAGTTAACGACTCCTTTGATGCATATTATGGGGCGTTTGTGTGCTCATATCATTACGGGTACAGTTACAGCAAAATGGAAATCATTTAAATGACGAAAGCACCAACAAATTATATCACACTGTCGGATCTGTTACATATCACCAGGTCCTCTGACATTCCGCCCTCCTCAAACATGCATATGTGGGGTTCTCAACACACACACACACTGACTTGCTCATACACCAACATATGAAATCAATTTTTCATTGATTAAAACTAAATTACATGAACGACTAAATAAAATTGTCGCAAGTCGTCCATAGTCGTTGGTGGCTGGCTGGATGGTTGGCTTCTCGTTGCCGTTCATTTGCCATGATGCGGGAATGTCACTTTGCCCTCTACCCCTCCCCTTCCCCGCCACCAGCCGCAACATGTTCATTTTGATACCTCTAATCAAGATGCTGTGAGGAAAGTGCACACATCCTTATGTTGGCAAGGATACCCATCCTTCGACGAACGTGATTGATTGATATTAAAATGAGATTGTCTTCGTCCGTCCTGCCATAAACATTGTAATGAATATGTAATTAAAAGCAACGAAGAGAAATACACATTAAAGTAAATTACAAAATATGAGCATAACTATCATCCATCTCCTTCCTTTAAGCAGCTCTCGCTCTCTTTTTCACCCTCTCTGTCGTTCATTCGTGCACACTCTCTTCTCATTACACCGGGATTAGTAAAAGTGGAGGACTTGTGGGTGGCATTACTGCAAGCGTTTTCGTGTAAATGTGCTTAGATGTTGTGTATTTTTTTTGGTGGCACGAAGTAAATGTCATTAACGGAAATGGAATCTGTAGTGCACTTTGACATTTGAGCAAGAATTTATTGTTTGTTAATGCTTGTTGATTTCCAGGAAACTGGATTTTTAGGATAAATGCAATTCATGTACATAAGCCGAAACACTTAAATGTTATTTTGAGTAAATATTGTGGGAAAAGGATATGTCGTACTAGGAACTACACATACGTTTATGTTCTTCATAGTCCTAGAGTCAGATGTCTTCCAGGCATTAACCAAGTCATTAATTGCCTAACAATTTTGTATCAGTTTTTGTCTCTTTAGTTCAAAAAATTCCAGTATTAAGTTCAATTTTGAATTAAATTTCAATTTTATTTCAATTTTTATTAAATATAGGTCTGAGACAAAGAAAGAGAATTAATGAGACAAACCATAGAAAGGGGTAATCGATAAGCGCCAGCAGAGGCATAGGAGGAGAAATGGATACAATGCAGATTAATAAAAGAAAATATAAAACACTGGAGGAAAAGGAATGGAAGAGGAGATGGGTTTTAAACAAATATGCACTGTATATTTAAAAACAGATTGTAATATAAGGTAGGCCAGTTAAAATTTTAAAATAGAATCGGCTATAATAAAGTACTGACTATCAAATTATTATCAAATTTATGATCCACCACAACTGGCTCGACAGTAGCTCATGCGATCAGCCCAATTTTTCATTTGGGCCAATGATGCCGCTAGTTCAAAACCCACATCCATCAGTAACTCGTTGTGAATGCATTGACTTCTCAATATTCACGTGTGGGTTCTCTGAGCCCCATATGCGGCAATTTTGCTTACTGACATAGCCACCGAAATGAAAATGAGCTTCTGAAAATATTCACTACATTGGCAGAGAGTTTTCAACATTTTCCATTGTTCGAGAGTATAGGGTTCCATTTGGTTCGGCCCGGCCGAACTTTATATACCCTCCACCATGGATTGCATTCCACAGAGGCTGTCGATTTTCGTAGAAGTGCAGTAACATTACAGGAAATTGTCATTTTTTTAAGATAGCCAAACTAAAACAAATAAATATAAAAATAAATCACGCTTATTAGGCAAGACTACCAATACTTCAAGTCAATTAAAAAATATAAGACAGTAATCTTCATAAATATTGGTAGATAGTGAGTACTACAGTTGGTTGTATTTGCATCCTATTTTAATTACAAAGGTACAAATTTTGAAAATCCATTCTCTCCATCTCTCACGTACACAGTCCAAGATAACCTAACTTCATGATTAAACGAATTTTCGCCGTAAAAGTACAAAAGTACGAATTTGGAAAAAAATCTTTTATTTTTCGTGTCTACGCAATCAGAGGAATGCATTCACCGAATTTCATTATTCTAGGTGCAGCCGTTTGGTTGGTATCCCATTTTATCCCTTAACCCATCGTTGCATGGCTGCTATTCGACATTTACATTTATTTCTTTTTTCGTTGGTCTCTTTTATGTCAAAACATTAAATTTTTTGGGTTCTGCTGAAGACTTCAGCACAACCTTTGGTGTTAAACCAAAATAAATGACAAGACATACAACATAACAGACCAACAATACATACAAACAACAACATTAAATTTTGTGGCAAGATTGTGTAGTTTGTTAAGCGTATGTTGAAATAAGTAGCTAAAAGTAGAAGTGTTTTAAGTTTAATTTATTATTATGAAATCTAGAGAAAGTTAACCGAAATGTAAGTATAATTTGAGTATTTTACTGCAGTTTCTTTGTAAATAACTAAAATTTTTTAAATGCAATGTTTTTACTTGAGCGCTGTAATGCATAATTGCATATGTGTCATTTCATGCATTTGAGCTTATCTGAACTTATATTGCATATGTTGTTATATTGCAATTCCATGCATTTAATCATAATTTTGTTTATTTTGAGGTCACTTGCAGATAACGAAATTGCAAAAATAATTGAAGGTTGGGATGAAAGTGAAGATGATTTTTTTGTGGACGACGATGACAGTAATGTTGAAATCAACTTAAGTCGAATGAAGTATGTCGAGGAGGAGACAAATGCAGGAGAAATATCTAGTGCTGGAGAGGAATCAAAAACTAATGAGTGGAGCCAATTTGGTGTTTTGAGGTCTCTGAAACAAAAATATGAAAGAATTATTTTGAAACAAAAAGAATACACAATGGATTTAAACACCGATTTTAAGGGCAGCGAAGAGCTTCCACAACATTTTTTGAATTTGAGTGGACCTTATGAACTCTATTGTTCACCAGTCGAATTTATATAGTTGCCAGAAAAATCCAGATTCTCGAGGTCATGTTGATCAATTGGACTTGCAAAATTTCTTGGAAATATGCATTACGATGTCTGTGGTTCATATTCCAAACAATCGTCGATATTGGTCTCCGATTGTTGGAAATACACGGATACAGGATACTATGTCTGCAAAAATTAAGTCAATGCTACATTTCAATAACAATAATAAAATAAGACCAAGGGATGATCCAAATCACGATCGGCATTTTAAAATACGTCCTGTTATGAAACATTTGGTTGAACGATTTATGTCGGTTCCATTTGAAAGCTGCCTTTCTGTTGATGAGCAACTATGCTATGCGACCCGTCCAACCAGAAAACAACTACAAAGTTTTTTTTGATAATTATTATACATCATTGCCATTAATGTTCACACTAGCAAATCGTGATATTTTCTCGCTGGGTACAGTCCGCCGGAATAGAATCCCGAACTTAAAACTTCCAGACGAAAAAATTATGCTAAAAAAACACGAGGAGAATCCTGCCAATATGTTGCAACAGTTGATATCTGTTGTTTCTTGGAGAGACAACAAGATTGTTAACTTGATGTCAAACTTTTGCGATAAAAATCCAGAAGAAGAGTAAAGGATAACTCCTCATCTGGTCATCTTGTTAAAGATGACCAGATATTCACTAACTCGGTTGCCAAAGCTAACCTATTGGCTGAAATGTTTGCAAGGAACTCATCCTTGCCGGAAAGCAGTCAAACACTCCCCGTGATCGAAAATGTATTAAGTTCCACGCCTCAGATATTTTTTCGAACTCGTGAAGTTAAAAGGGTTCTCGCAAATCTCGACGTATATAAATCTCCAGGCCCGGATGGCATTTCAGCACTGGTCCTATGTAAGTGCTCTTCGACGCTCGCCCGTCCCCTTCATAATCTTTTCAACCTTGCATACCGCGCAGGGGTTTTCCCAGCGCGTTTGAAGATTGTGAGCACCCAGCATCTCCCTAAAAAAGGTGAGGCTAATAACCCTGCTAACTATCGACCGATCGCGATTTGCTCAGCGCTTTCGAAGGTTATCGAGAGTATGGTTAACCACCATCTTGTGAGGTATTTAGACACTAATGACTTACTTAATGATCGTCAGTATGGCTTCCGTAGGAATCGATCTACGGGAGACCTGATGACACTGCTATCCGAAAAGTGGAATTGATCTATTCACAAGCTTGGTGAGAGTAAGGTCGTTGCTCTAGATATCTACAAGGCCTTTGATAGAGTTTGCACGGCGCACTCATATCAAAGCTTATCGATTTTGGTGTTGGTAGTGACTTCTCTCGATTTATATCGAGCTTCCTCAGAGATCGCACTATACGTGTTTTTGTAGGTGGGTTCTTATCCGATGAGCATAGGTTAACCGCAGGAGTACCACAGGGCTCTGTCCTTTCTCCCTCCCTTTTTCCTATTTTCATCGACGACCTCTTGGATCGGACTTTGAATCCAATATACTCATTCGCGGATGACAGCAACCTCTGTCATCCATAATCATTCGTTCATAGACCAAGTCGTCAAGAAATTGAGGATAAAAGGCAATTAATGGATGAGTCACTTAGCCACGATTTGCTGGCCATTTCTGAATGGGGTCGAGTGAATAGAGTAGATTTTAATGCACGTAAGACCCAGTGCTCCTTGTTGTCTCACAAGCGATTCACTGATCCAACGGTGTCGTCGATTTTAATGAACGATGTAGATATTGAGCAATCAGATACTCTTGATGTTCTAGGCATGATAATACAACGTGATGTTCGTTGGACATAACATGTATTTGATGTGTCGAAAGAAGCATTTAAATTTTTAGGATTTTTTAAACGATGTAAGAAATATTTCACACCCTCTGATCTGCTCAATATCTACACTACCTACATCAGACCCAAGATGGAATACAACTCCCACATATGGTCGGGTGCTCCAGCTTCATCACTGAAGCTACTTGACCGTGTCCAGAGGAGGATGATGGTGTTGATAAGTGATATCCAATTCTATTGTCTCCCTTGAACACCGTCGTAATGTTGGTTGTGTGTCATTGTTCTATCGATACTTTAATGGTGTTTGTTCTTCGGAAATTCGTGATCTTATACCGCCCGTGAGAACGTTCGGTAGGGATATGTGACTCTCCAGGAACGCTCACCCATTTTTTGTCGATTGGACAACCGGCCGCACTACACATTACAGAATAAATTCGTTCTTCGCTCGTACTATCCGTATGTGTAATCGACTTCCGGCAAATATCTTTCCCCCCAATTACGACATTCAGAGATTCAAAACAGATGTCAACAGACACTACTCCCTCTTTCCTCCTTCCAATACCTCATCTTCCTTCCGACAACGCAATGCACTGCATTTATAGGGGACATCCCCTGAGTGTTGATTCAGTAAAAAAAATGATATAAATAAACGAATCGTATTGCATGTGTAGTTTGTAGAACTGAAAAGGCCAATGGAAAGTTACTTTTGCATGGGATTTATATCTAAATTTGAACCAGTTTTATTAAAATTCATCCAGCAAATGTTTGTTGACGGACACACGTGATACTAAGTCTATCGTCCACTTTCTCGTCCAATGTGTAACGTTCTTTAAGAAGGATAACTTAATTGCATTTCATCGCTTTTATAATTCACAAACTAAAATTTTTTCGGAAGGCTGTACTAACGAGGAAAATTATTTTTTCTCTGACAACACTGGCCAAAAGGGCTGCAAAATACTTAGCGAGCACAAACACCCCTCTGCATAATACATACCTTTTGTACATGATGGAGACAGACGTAAATTTGAGAATAAACTGGGCTTGAGGGTAATTTTAAAACTTTACAGTAGATGTCGCTAAAGTTCAGACATCAGAGATGGAGATGGTGGAGCATGACAAGCTTTGCGTCATCTAAATGCATTCTGTGCTCTTTCTTTGATTCACACTCCTGATGCCACATACGGTGAATTTTCGTGCCTGTAGACATAATTAAATAGCCAATTCGTTTCATTATAACATTGTCGGTATTGAACGCTTTATTATTTCTGCCAATCATTTACCATGTTTTCAAACCCTCACCAATGCTTTCGGTTATAAGCGTTTTTTAGTACAATCGAGAGAATTTACACCCTCTGGCCGAAAATGTCTGTAAGGACATTAGCAAAGTCTCAAACCATATTATGGGGGTGGTTAATATGCACTGAATCCTACCTCTAACTTAAGGGGTGGCTAATATTAAATTAAGAGCTGATTTTAGTTTTCAGTCTATGTGACAACCACCCCTTGCGAAATGCACGAACTACCCTGTTTAAACACAGGGTACATGGAATATATATTTTATATACGTTATAGAACTATAGAGGTGATGACGAAATAGAAGCAGTTTAATTGGGAACATCGTAAATTTGGTCATGTAAAATGAAACATAAAGTTCGGCCCGCACAATCTTATAAACGACGCTGATTATCACATTTTTAATCTGATCGGTCAGAAAAAATGTAAGGAAAGTATACTAAAGGGTGATTTTTTAGCTATTATCTTTTTGGCAACAGTGGTTTAAAAGCTGACGCACGTTTCGTGTTTTGTTTCACTGTCAAACATCTTCAGTTTGGTCTATAATTTAACCATGAATCGTCTTACAAACGAACAACGCTTGCAAATTATTGCATTTTATTATCAAAATGCGTGCTCTGTTACGAAAGTTCATCGCGCGCTTCTTCCATTTTATGGTCAGTTTAATCGACCCACTGAAGTGGCTATTCGGGCTATTGTGACATTTACATTGTTGGACATTAAACCACCAACACGCTTACGTAGAGTGCGAACTGAAGAAAATATCGCAGTTGTATCGGCCAGTGTTAATGATGACCATCAATTATCGATTCGTCGCCGTTCGCAGCAATTGGGCCTCTGTTACTCAAAAACGTGGAAATGCCAAAATTGGACTAAGCGGAGGGACCATTTGAGGCGCAGTTAAGGTCAACATTTGAATGAAATAATCTTCAAGCATTAAATTATATGGACCGTACTATCGATTCAAATAAAGATTTCATGCATTTTTCTGAATTTCATGTTTTTTTTTTTTGAAAAACTTTCCTATAGCTTTTAAAAAATCACCCTTTAGATAAATCTAAAATAGTAGTTTTAAAACCTCCTTTTAGATAGTTCTCATACAGAGTCAAAGGGATGTGCTTGTCGAATTGCACTATTTTAGCTGAACTCCCTGCGTATGTATCACTTTGAACATTTTCCACCCAGTTTCGAACAAAAAATTACAACCGCAGAGCTTTTAATCTATTCGATCTCAAGTTTCTTGATGCAGCCGGCCATTTTACCTCCAATTTTACTGCACTTCTACGTGGTCAGAGGAATTGACATACCAAAATTTATGACTTTAGCTGCATTTTTATCCCTTTTAGTCCAGCTCGCACCTAAAAAGTGCAAAAATGCATTTATATTGCGCTTCTATGCGGTGAGAGGAATTTACGTACCAAATTTCATGAATATCGCCCATGTGCTGACAACCGCATGATTTCAAATCGCATTTTTTTTTGGCGATTTCGAGTCTCTAAATTTCGCATTTTTACTTTAAACAATTGTTTTCAGTTTCTTTCTTTACTGGCGGATAAATGAAGAAGATGTTTGGTTAAAAATAGCAATTTTAAATAGAAATGTAAAATTTAGAGACTCGAAATCGCCAAAAAAAATGCGATTTGAAATCATGCGGTTGTCAGCACATGGGCGTATAGCTGCATTACTTTAGTTGGTACCATGTTAATCCCTTTTTGTCCCGCTCACTCCTGAAAAGTACAAATTCCAAAAAAAATCTTATGTTCACCATCTACGTGGACGAAGGAATTTACACAACGAATTCCACGATTTTAGCTACAACACTTTAGTTGGTAACGTTTCCATTCCCTTTTTGTCTCACTCCCCCATTTCACGGCTATAGCTGTAAGGAACGGCTAAAGACGGACGGAGCCACTATATGATAAAAAAGTGAAATCGGGGAGGATTTTTGAATCATGTAAATGTATGTGTTTGGCAAAAAATGTTAAATCGGAAAGGATATTTGTATGGGGGTATATTGATACCTGTAACGATGTGACCTGCTTTCACCATGTATGTTTATTGGTGAAATATGATATGCAAAGTTTGGCCAAAATCGGTTAAACATTCGGGAGCGACATTTGTATTCTGAACCGATCTTACCCACTTTCGGCATAGGTTTTTCTAGTTCGATTATAAAATGTTGTGCCAATTTTAAAGAAATAGAGCGGATAAAGTCAAATCGGGAGTGACATTTGCATGGGGGCTATATCTAAATCTGAACCGATCTTACCCACTTTCAGCATAGGTGTTTCTAATTCGATTATAAAATGCTGTGCCAATTTTAAAGAAAATCGGGTACAATATGTGGATTTTTTGAGTGGAAAAAGTCAAATTGGGAGCGACATTTATATGGGGACTATATCTAAATCTGAACCGATCTTACCCACTTTCAGCATAGGTGTTTCTAGTTCGATTATAAAATGTTGTGCCAATTTTAAAGAAAATCGGGTACAATATGTGGATTTTAAAGCGGAAAAAGTCAAATCGGGAGCGATATTTGTATGGAGGATATATCTAAATCTGAACCGATTTCCTCCAAATTCAATACCGATCGTCGTTGGCCCAAAAAAGTAACTTCTGCCAAATTTCATCATAATCGGGCAACAGTTGCGACATGTAGAGTGTGAACAAGCTTAGATGGACAGCAGACGGACAGACGGACGGACAGACAGACAGACATCGTTAAATCGATTCGGCTGGTAATTCTAAGCCGATCCGTATACTTAAAGGTGGGTCTAGCTCGATTACTTCTTGGTGTTACAAACATTTGGCGGAAAACTAACTTATAATACCCTAGACCACGAAGTGGCGTAGGGTATAATTATCACAAAACAAGTAACGAATTGGGGATTCTCTTGAAAATTTTACTGTATCTAGTCTGTGGAAAGGGGATGTTTTCTGGTTATAATAGGGGAAGACACGACAAATGGGCATCACAAAAACTATATTTTAAAACTATAACAAAATACATTGATTCACTTGAATATTTTATTGTAACGAACGGAGGATGATCCTTGACTATAAAAAAGTCATGCTACAAAATGGGATGCAGCTCAACCCAAACAACAATATTGTAAAGCAACACGTGCCGATTTTTTTCTACCGCTACGTTCAGGTAAGGGCTTTGTTCTTGAATATAAGAGGTCATGGTATGAACAATTGCCGCGTCTCCTCATACTCGAACCAAGCAAGGTGTTCCAGTAGATGGGTATCAAAATGTCATATGCATTGGGCCGTGTTTATACCGTAGACCCAAGCAACGCATAATGTTATTATTTGAGAATGTCATTAGTTAACGTAAGAGTACCAAAATATGCGTGTACATCTGCATCACAATGACTCAGCAGCTATATTTTCGAAACATCTACTGGATGTTGGTAATGTAAAAGTATCAGTTGATGGAGTGAAAAGGAGTATTAAATTTTCAAAAAATTTCATTCAGGAATCAAATCAGCAATTAATCGAGATAGTCTTCGATTAATTACCACAAACTGTGGAAACAAAGATTGGTTTTATGTCCGTGCTATATCGGCTGGAAATTCTGGAACAAATTTCTAGTTGATTGCACACATTACAAATCGATAGACAGTATCATGAATGCGGACAACTTAGTCAACTAACTGCGGAATGACAACTTAGTCAACTATCGAATTGAATTTCTAAATTCTTTGGACCTTCCAGGAATTCCGCCGCAAATGTTATCTCTTAAAATTGGTTCACCTATAATTCTCCTAAGGAATATTAGTCCTCCTCGATTGTGCATTTGTACTAGAATTTCTGTCAAGAGACTAATGCCCAACGTCATTGAAGCAACGATTTTAAATGGAAAATCAAAAGGAAAAGATGTCCTTATACCACTCATTCCGATGATTCCCACCGATATACCATCCGATTTCAAACGATTACAGTTTCTGATTCGCCTAGCATTTTCAATGACTATAAATAAAGCACAGGGACAATCACTTGAAGTTTGTGGATTGAATCTGAAAAATCCATGTTTTTCATATGGAAAATTGTAAATATCGTGTATCCCAAAGCACTATAATGAAATACTGACTAACTTAACTAATAAACACAAAATACATTCTTAGAAATAATTACCATAATTAATTAACTCTCTAATAAATGTTTCTTTTAAACGTTTCATTTTTTTTAAACACTGAGAAAATTACTTAAATTTTTAAGAAGTTTTTATATTTTAAAAATTTAACTTATGAATTTGAATAAATAAGTATTAATTTAAACTAATTTACAGAAGTAAAAATATACAAAACAAAAATTGCGAGCATACAAAGTTACATACATAAGGAGGACGAAAACCCGTGCAACGCCGGGTACAAAAAGCTAGTTTCTAATACAAAAATGAGAAACAGTTCGACAAAGAAAAAAATAGAAAATCTGAAAAAAACGTGAAAATCTGTAATACAATTTTTTTATTCGCATTATGAACAAATACCTAAAAATGTGTTTAAAAAATATAAAAACAAAAAATAAAAATTTTAATTTTCTTTAAAATCGAAAATACGAAAAGCAGTCAACTTTGGGCCGATTTCTAAAATATATCTGATTTCCCGATTTTTAATCTTAATAACTCAAAATAGTTCTTGCTTCCTTGTCTAATTTGATTTTTTACGGAACTCAAAAATGTCTACTAGAACAAAAGTGCTTGTATTTTGGCCGATGGATTTTGATTCTGAACCTCTATGCGACGGGGGTTGAAAAAGGCATGTAGGAACATTAATTTAAAATTCCAAAAAATTATATATATATATATATCTTGGAATTACTTGCACAAGACTTAGTCAAATATGCCAGTAGCTAAAATTTTCTACAAAATTGTTATATCGCAAAATTTAAATTAATCATCGTCTTGTCCTTTTCTCTGGGATGAAATATATTTTATAGAGGACCAATTCTGCAAAGTTCCATACACTGCTGTCAAAGTCCTAAACTGATATCATTTGTCATGGAATGACTCTTGCACCCCCTTGCCAAGTACTTACCTCGAAGAACGGCCAATATTTGCCTTTCTAATCGCACATTAAAACACATTGGGTTGTTTTTTGTTTCTTTTTTATAAATTGAAATTTTGTTGTTTTTTATTTTTTATTTAAGATCTTTTTGATGTTTTGTCGGCTTTTGATTTTCTCTTCAAGTAATTACGTTAATTTATTTGTTTTGTTTTGGTTGTTCTTATTAATCGTTAAAGTTGTTTTAAATGTTTCGTATTTTTATTATTGTTAGTTTTGTTATTATTATTATAATTATTCTCTTCTGTTTATTTATTTATATATATATATATATGTATGTATATATTTATATATGTATAATATTAAATGCGTACTGTTTTAACAATATATATATATATATGTGTGTTTCTGTATGTTTGTATGTATGAATTTATGTATATAATTATTAATACATAATGGGTTGTTGTTTATTTTTCGCTTTTCGGTTTTATTATAAAATATTCATTTATTATTACTATTATTATTACACACATTTATTGGAAATAAAAAATGCGAAAAATTACCAAAGAAAAAAGAGAAAATTAAACACAAAATAAATACATACAAATAATGTATTTGCTATTAGTTATTTTACAATTGTTGCCATTTGCTTAAGCAAATGTGAAATGTTTATTTTGTTATGTGTTTCACAGCTGCTGTAAATGGCGTAGGGTGTGGTGCGAAGGAATTTAATACCCCGCCCACCCCCTCGAAAAGGAAAGTTGGCGATGCATGAGTTGGTTAAACGAAATGTAACATTTATGATGATTTGATGATTCTGCTGATATGACTTACATACACTCTAAGTTTTCTTTGTTTTTTTTTTTTGAGTTTAACGAAAATTGTGAATTCACATTTGGCAAATTACTTCTTTGTTAGACGTAACTACATATTGGTATTTATTAATTAGCTATAGTCCTAGAATTCGAGATATATCGTAGTACCTTAAATCGTAATCACTACTCCGTTCATTATTCATACAGACCTAACAAATAAATACGCCTTGAAAATACATCGAGTTGCTGGTTTTTTGTAGCTTAGTTTCAAAGTACATTAATTGGGGGAAATCGATCGAAAATGGGAACTTTTGGGAATCGTTTATATCGAACTTTATTATCATATTGAGTTATATAAAATTTGCGTTGCCGAAAAAATTGATCATTCATATTAGTGTTTAAAGAAGTTGTTCAATATTTCCTATTTTTCAATTCTAACATCCTTTATGTATATTATAAAAGTAAGGATTGAAATCTAAGCAAATCAAAAATGAAATTATAATACTAAATAGATGAAATAGAATTTTAATACTAAATGGATGTATATAACAAAATAATTTCATTCGCACTAACTTTTATTTGTTCTCAAAAATATAATCTTTACCAACTTAATTCACAAAAAAATCTACATTGCATTGGCTCAAAAATATTTGTTACTTTACCACAAGAGTGTTTAGTTCGACACTCATTTGTTTTATTTTGAGAAACCATAGTGACATCTTGACTAGGGGTGTCAAAAATGATATCGAGCGTTAGTCAACACAGCTCATTATCCACTGGTTTTCTATAAAACTCAAATTTTAAAAAATTGCGAAACATTAATTAATTTTTGAAGACTTTGATGTTGAAGATCTTTGATAGTCGTTGATATCTTCCCCAATTAAAAGGGCCTTGACATTTTCGATATCCTTACAATATTGATACAAATTGGTAAGTGTGTATAGCAATTATTTAAGTTAATTAACTATTTTAAAAAATTTTGTTAACTATGCCTGCGCTGCAACTGGGAAATTTTGCGAATTCGAGGAAAAGGGTTTATTCAACCCACCATATCATCTGTTATATTACATATATTGCGAAGATTTTTGAAAGAAAATATGCATTTTCTATTTCAGATTAAAAAACTCAATAACAATTTAAATTGAAATACAGTGCGAGCTCGATGATCGCAACCACCTATTGTTTGCAACCAACCAAATATTAGTATTAAAGTCTTTATAAGCTCAACTTATGGTCTCGATTACAGCAATTTCTATACAAAATTTGTAACGTTCGTTTTCTATTTTCGGGGTAGATTAAGACACTTTTAATTTAACCAAGGACGACGCTGTATTAGAAGGACTGCCCATTACTAAGTACCCCATATAATTGTCCCAGCAGACTCGAAAGTGTGGGAATTTGCTTCGATATCTAGAAGAATTGATGCCATCGATTTCAAATCTAGTTGGTTTTTTCTTGGGCAGTTTTCGTGAAATCAAAATTTCAAAAGGTGATGTTACCGACCTACTTGATAGTTTTTTTCAGAGTTGATATCGAAGCCGGGAACTATAACACTTTTATAGTATGTCAGGTATTGTGATTTCAAAATACAATAGAGGTGCTATTTCATGAGATATCAAAAGAAATGCAGGCAAAGTTAATTTTAGAATTTCTGAAAAGAGAGAGATCCTAAATATACAGAAACAATTCGCCGCCTCCCCAAATCTAGAGCCTTACTTTTATACCTTTGCAATATGGTGTTAACAAATCTGAATAAATCCAAGGCTGTTCAATAAATCTATTGAGCATATTCCGAAACAATTAAACAAAGGTTAATTTGGGGTTTGGTTATCACAACTATTGTGGTTATTGCAACAGGTATGGGCAGTAGTTAGTTGCGATCATCGAGCTCCATATTGATATTTATATATAGGGTCCGCCATCTAACGTGTTTTTTTAACTATTCAACCATTGGACTATTATTTGTGGGGTGGCCTCAGCAGCCATTTGAATGAAATTATTTTCCATTATTAACCAGAAGGATTGTACTTTCAAATAAAAAAAGAGATTTGAGAAAATATTCAGTAGTTTTTTATAGCATTTTCAAAAAAAAGTTATTTGACGGACCCTATAGTTGTAATTCTTTTTATTTATTATTTATAATTATTTGTTGTAATAAAACCAAAAAATATATTTCGTCATCTTTGGAAACTACTGATGTTCTCTCTCAAATGTTCAGAGGACGAAGCACAAATTTAGCTTTTTGTACTGGAAATTAAAAATAAATATCAATACTTTATTTTATTTGTTATTTATTTATATGTGTTGCAATGAAAAATTATAAATAAATATTATAAAAATTCCATCAATATTGGACTTTATTGCAGCGATTGACCAGAGCCTCTTGTGGTAATCGAACCAACGACACCCACGCTTGCTTCGAACTCGTCGCTCCTTCTTCATTATATTTCATTTTAAAGCTCGTTTTTTTGGGGACTAATAAAATTCAACCATTTGCATTGTTCATTATGTAAAATTTAAAAAGAAAAATGTAATGAAAATTTGATTGGAAAAAATCATTAAAAATACCATCACAGGATATCAGAGAAAAGTCTGCCGCAGTAACTAGGTAACGTAGAATTCGTTTAAAAGAATTTAGAAAATATATATACTAAACAGTCATTGTTGTCCTTTGATGTCTTTTTGTCTTACAATCTTTCCCACATTTTTTAGATGAAATTCGCAGCAGCGAATGTACCGTTTTACATAAGCAATTCATGTTTTTTAATCATAAATATCACCAGCATGGTTGAAGTAATACTGCTACATGTAAGTGGGTAGGTTGCACTGAAAATTGTAATATAAAATTTTTGTTTATATTAAAATTCAAAATCATATTTTTTTAAATTCCTGTCCTTCCTAACGAGTTCTCGACTAACCCCCCCACACATTTTAAAAAATGGTAACTTTCGCTTTGCTTTATTTTGTGAGTATTTTTTTTTTGTAACAACAACAAAATTTACAAAAAAGCGGGCCTTCGCATTGCATTGGGTGTGGTAAAACCTGGAAATTTTCTGCGAACAAAACGTTTGGCAACTTAGACGTTCCGTAGTGCGTATGGTTAATATTTTAATTGTGCAGATTAATTATACGTCATTTGTTGTTATTCGATTTCGCCAACTTAAAATTCTCTTTGCATTTGTTTGTGAGACCAAAAGGGACCAATATTCCATAGCACCGAGTGACTAAGTATCGCTTGCCGAGTATATTTAGCTATGACAGTCTGTCCATATATTCTTGCAATCTCTGTGCAGGGCCAAGGGTTCTATAAGTCGACTTTTGAAAAGTCGACAAATTCACTTTTTGGTGTGAGAAAGTGGAGTCTTTTTGATGGAGCAAAATAGTAAACTAATCTACTTATTAATTGTTGACTTTTTTATTAGAACCACGCTTTAAAATGATTGGTTTAACAATATCCGGGAGGCGTCTAATGCGTCGTTAGACATTTCAAAAATTCGATACGTCGAAAATTCGTTTTTTTATTTGAAATTAATAGTAAAGTCAACAATTCGTACTTTCGATTCGTCGAAAATTCGTTTTTTATTTATAAATAGTAAAGTCAAAAATTCGAACTTTTAGAATTTTCCATGTCTTTATACATTTCAAAAATTCGATATGTCGAAAATTCGTTTTTTTTTATTTTAAATTAATAGTAAAGTCACAGATACGAACTTTTAGGTGCAACTATATAACCCTAGGAGGAACCAATTGTCTACGAATGTCAAATACATTTAGAAAAAGTACTTTTTAACAATTTTATATAAAAAGTTTTAAATTTCCTTCTGGATTATTAGTAAAATGACATGTGAACAACGTGAGAAAATGAAACGAGAATATGCAGTATGACTATAAAGCAACTTGGTTTGGGGAACATAAAAAACATAGCAAGGATGTAACAAGGTTCGTCCAGATTTTGATAGAGTGGGCCAGAAAAATATATGTACGTGTATTGGCGCTTTGATGTTTTCGAAAAGTATGTTCATTCAATCGCCCGTAACTCCTGAAAGACTTGACTTGGATTTTAATGAGCTATACCATCTTTTGAAGGCAATTTCAATTACTTTTAAAATGTTGAAGTGTTATGTTGTAAACGGGTAATATATTTTTGAGATTTTACAATTTAATATCTTTTATTTTGACTATCGATATGATTACATTAATCCATTTTTTTAAGCGACTGTGTGAGTTTGGTAGTGGTGAAATGATGGCTTCTATTTTTTATGATTTTTTTATTCGACCAGAATTCCAATGAAAATTCGTCAGAATGATATTTTACCTCTGTATATTTGTGCACAAGGTATAAAAACATTGAAAAATCTAAAGAAAGTATGCAATGAAAAATATATTTTTTATTTTTTCTGATGGGGCAATCGCACACTACAAAAATCTAAAAAATATTTTTCCATTCCCCATTTTTTCTTGGATTTTTCAATATGTGTTCTGCTTATATAATATGTTCTTGCCTATATAAAATATTCCGAGGAATTTGTAGAATATTTTAATATTCAAAAAAGCAATTTTAATAATACAAATTTCCATACTTCATTGTTATTAATTCCTGTTTTTGAAGAAACAAACTAGTTTACTTACCTTGAAATGATACGATATCCAAATATGAGGCGAAAGTCATTTGACAGAAAAGACTATCAGCAACTATGAGTACGTGTCATTTTCGCTAATATGAACCTAAATTTAAATCGGTGTTAGAAATATTAACTACTGTTCTATTGTTTTTCTTAATTTCTTCGGTAGAAAACAAAATATTTTTTAGAACTATTTAGATATTTTCAAATCTTTACAGTTGGACGAACACAACTTTAGAAAAATATATCAATTCAGAAAGAATCCGCTTCAATGGATATTCGTAAGGATCGAGGATGTGAAATAGTAAATTGTTTCTCGAAATACATTTATTCTCATCAAAATGTAACACAAATTTTATATTTATTGACATGGATCCTTAAGAATTTTCTGTTCTGTTTAAGCAAGGGGCAAACAATGAAAAAGGGCAAAAAGAAAACTCATTTAGAATTTACCCAAAAGTGGATTAATTGCTTTAAATACTTAGAGAATCAATCGGCACACTGTTTCACCTGACGATGAAATAATTCTTAACGATTACCCTGGCTGGCGCTGCAGCAGAAAATCAATCAATTTCCCCTCCAATCATTTATACAATCTACGAATGCTTTTGCTGGCGTATTGGTTTAAGTTTACAACTATTAAAACTGAAATAATTACAACTACGGCTGATGATTTTTATTTTGGTTTTGTTTAATTTTTTTCGGTTTTTAATGTTTTCAATTAAAAATTACATTATTAGTTTTCAATGGAAGTTGTTGTTGTTTTTTGTGTTTGTTTTGCAGTTGTTATTTATTTATTTATTTATACGTAATTACTTACTTAATGGCCTAATCTCAATTTGATTTAATAATCCTGCAATAATTCATAATTCTAGTAATTACTCGTATTTTTTGTTTGTTTGATTTTCTTTAAAATAGATTACAACAGTTTAGTTTAGGTTTGGTTTTTGTTTTTCTATTTTTGTTTTAAATTTATTTATACAATTTATTAGTTAGTTAGTAGTTATTATTATTATTAGGTATTATTACTATAATTAAATTTATTTTATTTTACGATTTACCTTAATTTCTTTTTAATAACAAATTTTAATCAGTCATTTTTATGCAATTAATTGCAAGTATTTTTTTTTTTTGTTTGTTTAATATTTACTTCTAGTTTTATTTTTTGCTTTTCATCGTCTTCTTTTTGTCTGCTTCAGTAACTTAAGTACTTAGTAAGTATATGTATTTTTAGTGTATTCTTTTGCTTGTTTTAGAGTGTGAGTGTTTGTGTGTGTAGGTGTATATATGTCTGCTTTCTTTGAAAGGGGAGGGATGGATGTTTAGATGTCATGATTTGTGTTAGTATGTAAGTGGCCATAGTTCGGGTACATTTTAATTCATGTGAAGACAAGCTTTTCAGGCATTTGAGACAATTATGAAGGTATATTTAGTGATGGAATTGTATGGAACTTTATCAGGCAGTGTTTTTCTGAACCAGTTCTGGTTGTGAAGAATGTCATCTAATGAAAATGTTCATGTAGGGATTTAGAAAGTTTTGTTTTATGAATATCTACTCAGCACAAAAATATCTAGATTTTGGAAGTAGTATATCCCTTGTAGAGCTATTAAGGTGCAATAAAGTAAACATTGCTGAAACTCTCTATGACTCGGGTTTAATAGAGTCATGTAGAGATCTAAAATTCGGATGCAGCAGAATTTCTGCATACTTTGCATTATAAGAATCGGACAGACACCATTATAACAACTAAATGATGAACATCTCGCATCACTTGCTGTAGTTCATAGGGTAGATACTCGGATACTTTCGTGAAAATAATATAGCAGGAGTTTATAGCCTTGTAAAGTGCAGCTTTTTATGCTCGTTTTTTTTCTAATGAGTTCACGAATCATCGGTTCGTAATAAGGCAGCATTTGCCATAAAAAGCTCAAGCTTTTCTAAGAAAAACATTTTGTGTAACGCAAACACTACCAGGGTGCGTATGATGAATGTTTTAATTATGAATGTTACTCATACGCCATATGTTGTTTTTAGATTTCTACAACTTTTTTATAATCTCCCCATATGTAACTATGTCTTTTGCATTTGTTTGCGAGACCCAAACTGAAAACTTTTTTATATCGATCGACTCAATATCGCAAAATCAGATTTTGTAGATTTAGCTAAGTCTGTTTGTCAAATCAGTACAGCTGAAGAGTTTAATTGGGCCAAGGACAGACAAATGTTTCGACTTAGAATAAATAATACATCTAGAAATATTACGGCCAATTTGTCATCTTCCTCACATAACAAAAATTTTCTGTCAAATTTGCAACATCTGCACATGAAAAATTGCATGACGCTATTATCATGGCGTGGCGATACATCTCGATCATAAGTATTTATGACTCTAGTGCAAATATGAACTACATTATATAGTTTCCTAAGTCAGTTATGATTATATTTTATCGTAGTCTACCTGAAATCTATTGAGGAAATGTAATATTGTTTGATCTACCATATCAACTATAGGTAGACCATAGTAAACATTGTGGTAACACTGTGTGCAATTTTTTAAGTCATGGAAATATAACCATACACGGACACCACTACGTGATAAAAGGCCAAAAAAGAGACGTTTCTCCCAGTTTTGCCGAAAGTCAATCACTTTTTATGGACCTCCAAAGATTTGGGGTGTCATTTTTGCAAAAAAGTGATAATTTTCTCAGGCTCATATCTTCCAAAGTGTTTGGAATTTTGACTTCAACATTGAAATACTCTGCTATCTATAACAAAAA
Source organism: Polietes domitor (assembly GCA_947397865.1). Lineage (NCBI taxonomy): Eukaryota > Metazoa > Arthropoda > Insecta > Diptera > Muscidae > Polietes > Polietes domitor. Next base: position 14,609,712 of record OX377621.1, on the reverse strand, counting down.
TAAAAGGACACGTGTCCTTTTTGGTCTTTTATTACGTAGTTGTGTCCGTATATGGTTATATTTTTTCGTGTTGCACTGTGTAATTTATGTAAAGGGTGTTTTTTATTGGGGTATAGAACTTTTAGTTGGCATCACTTTTTTAACTGGCGGCCATTTTGTCAGCTATCAAGTGATTAATATTTAGTTTGGTTTGCCATTTCATCATGAACAGGTTGACAAAAGAACAACGCTTGCAAATCGTGCAAATTTATTTCGAAAGTAATGGTTCAGTTCGCGAAGTTCACCATTTTATGGTCGACATAATCGTCCATCAGAGCAATTAATTCGGTTAGCCATGGATCGTTTTCGCACTACGTTTACTCTATGTGATAATACGCATTCGCAGAGACGTCGAACAGTGCGCACCGAAAAAACAATTGCCGCTGTAGAGCAAAGTGTTGAAGAGGACCCGAATGAATCGATTCACCACCGTGCACAGCAATTGGAGCTGCACAGCAATTGGAGAAAGTGGTTGAAAATTGGACCTGTAGAATTGGCTATATTCGAGCCAGCCGCGGCGGCCACATGCCCGAAATCATATTTAAACATTAATGGCATAAAATTATCCTTCCAATAAAGCCAAATTGATGGACATTAAAACGATTTTCTTGTGTTTTATTTCAATTCGAAGTTCTATACCTCAATAAAAAACACCCTATAGAACTACATAAACTTGTGAGACTGTCAAAAAATGTAACGCATTGAACGAGTAACCTAAGACTCTAAGTAGATTTGAACCAAATTTTATTTTCGATTTTTTAAGCTGTTTGGATCGTGTTCGTGTGTTCGTCTGGCTGGTGTACACGAAAGCAGTCGAAATAAGTTAAAGAATTTATTCCCCAAACTTATAAGATGATATATATAAGGGCGAAATTGACGCCGATATAAAGTTCCACAGGAATATTCTGAATCAGCAATATTTTGATAAAGTTTATACCACGAAATGTGGAGGTGTTTGATACGCCATTTCTAGTAGCTATCACGCAAATGACGCTCCCCAAAAAAATCTATACTATGAAATTTGATATTTGACAATGTTTTTATAGTCGTTATCGCCTCCTGGTATATTGGCGATATTGTCACATCCCTTCTGGTAACTTCCGCACAAATAGGCATTGCCTATGGTTAAAATAACACTGACATATCTCATATCTATCAATTTAATATTTGAAAATGTTATTATAATTAAATGCCCTTTCCCTATCCTATGTAATATTAAAGCCTTTACAACTTCTGAAATCCACCTCTGACATAAATAGTTCCGCCCTAAATGATATACGGGATATATTAAAAACACTGGGAATTTTGATTTTGAGATTGATGGTATATATAGTCGAATTCACCGACTGAAACTAACTTGTTTTGTATTTTCTACGATAACATTTAAAATTAATCGGTATGAGCTTCTAAATTATTTTCCAATGTACACTGAAATCATGAAATATTGAGGTGAATCATCTTCTACCGAAACTGTGCTTGTGGACTATTGTAAGACCTTGGTATCATAATTGAAAATAATTTGTAAAATATTCGTGCATTCTTATTTATTGGACTTAACTAGTGCCTGCATAGAAAGCTAAATATATCACTCGATGTTTTATTGAAGTTCCACACAAATGTCTTCGCTATCGCGACCTCTGCCCGTATAAGGATATGAAAAAACGGGAAATGATTATGACATTTCCAGAGCACTTGACTAATTTCGTTAAAATTTCGTACAGGCAAAGCTGAAGCATTTGCGGTGAAATGGTGCCTAAAGAGATTACTTCAAGCTCATATATTTTTTGTCCAAATAGCCCTATTCTCTACATTGGAACGAAGGGAATAAGTATTTATATATCTACTGCACTAATTCAATTTTGAGAACATGATTTTTTTCGAGACACCCACATTTATTCCAGTACAACCCAATTACACCGGGTCTCTTTTAAAAATTACCTCAAAATGTGTGCGACATTGACGATTTTTTCTGGAAATTGTGATATTTTCTCTTAAATTTTAACATCCATTTTTGCCATTTGATTGTTGTAGTTGGACTGAGAGCCTTTCTTGTTTCGTATATCCCATCAATGATTCACGTTTCTTTGTTTATTGGTTTACATGACAGCGTTAAGTAGTAGCTACAGTGGTGCGAAAATTCACATACCAGCCTTTTTACAAATACATATTTTTGTATATAAATTTATATGTTTATATGTAACTTCTTACATTGAAAATGCTTGGTTTACGAATACAATATGTCTGGAGATTCCATAAACATTTGAACTACATTTAAAGAATTTTCCGATAGGAGGGTGGTTGTTGAAATTAAATAAAATAAGCTACATGCTACATGGTGGACCTTTGTAGCGATGATCGTCCTATATTTTGTTCGTGAACATAGCTATTTATTCAAAAAATTAAGGGTCACCTGCGTTTGTTGTAAAATTGACGAATACGCTTGTAAATTTTGATCTTACGAACACCTTTTCAATTAAAAAGTTTTATCATTTATAGGCGCTGCTCAATTAGTAGACAGGAGACTCAAATTGATTAGAGTAAGTGGAGTAAGTAAATATGAAGTTGCTCTGTAATTCCCAGATAGGAATAGGAACCGCCGATGAAAGATATGATCAGAATACTCTTTAATATCTCGATGATCTTATTTTGATTTGATTTTTAGTGGGAGTTTTTACGGGACTAAAAAGAACTATTTTTCGGCAGTTTAACGAGATTTTCAAAAATATTAAAATAACTCCCAAAATGTTCGCCTTAATTTACTTTTCTCATTTAATCATTTAACCTTTCCAGCCACCAATGAAATATTCCATTACATTGACTATTCAGATGACAAATCTGTTCACTACTTCTTTCGAGGGGTTAATTAAATATTACCGGAACCTATAATCAACAGGAATATTCTCAAAAATAAATGGAATTGAATATTTCCTCAGTACATACAATACTATTTCGTATTTGAGTATTTAAACGACATCAAAAGACGTACCCATTAGCTATTTTGTTAACACCAGAACTGTTATTTAATAGGGTGACACTGGCATGATGGTGAGCGACCACTTAAGAATCGTGTGTCGAGCAAATGTTAAAAATGATGGCAATTCTATTGAATATTGTGGTCTTAGTTCAATGATCACCTCTCTCGATTTGTGCTACAACATTCAAGCTTAGCAGCTGAAAATAGAAACTTTTTCAAAATATTTAACTTTGTGAAGAAAGTAGTTCACCCTCTTGGCCAACTTACATACTGAGCGAGACTGTGTATAATTTTAGACTAATATTTACCGCTATTTACTTACATACAACTTGGCTGTTAAAAGTGTGTTTTTTGTTTAGATTTTCTTTTTTGGTAGTTTCGAGTTTTCATTTCTACATGCTAGAGTGTGTTGTGGTTGTTGTTGTTAGCTGCTGGGTTCTTCAGCTGCTGCTGCTTCTTGACGGGGACTTCTCGTTCAATTCTCGGCTTGTCTATACATATATAAGCACACGCACACGCATATATACTTATCAATATATGTATGTATTTCTGGGATATATGTTCAGTTCAGAGTGTGTTTGGCTTTCGGCTTGTTGTTGCTGTTGTTTACTTGTTGTAGGGATGATTTACATCGGGATTACGCAAGAGTGTGCTATTCTGCGATGCAGCCATTTGCTCATGATTGCTCAGCATCTTTTCGGTTTCCTGACGACTGTTGGCCATTATCCGGCGTATTGTTGGTGCGCAGGGTGTACGTCAAAGTCGTGTATCCTGCGCATGTTCATGTCAAACTTGACCATGGGCATTCATGTGCATGGCCTCGGCGTCGGTTGGTGGTGTGCCAGCATTCATCTGGGCAGTCGGATAGTACTGTAACGAGGCACAATTCAAGTACTGTATTAGTGTTAACAGAGTTGCAATAGCAGTGATAACATTGTTTTTGTATATAAATTCAAAATAAGATTGAGGTGGCTGTGTGAAAGTACGGGATGAGCAACTATGTTTGGGATCGTCTATTTCAAAAGGTGGGATAATCATACGAATATAAAGCGACATGAAAAATCGCCCGAAAGAGAAAGGCCAAAAAATTAACATAATAAAAATTAAAAAATGTATTAAGCCGATAAATCCAAAATCAAATTAGAATGGCTTTCCGAATCGATTTAGCAATGTATGTCTGTTCGTCCGTCCATTTATTCTTGTAATCAAAGTACAGGTCGCAATTATTGTCCGATCCTTTTGAATATTGGCACAATTCAGTTTTGCAGACCAAGAACGGACGATACTTTGAAGCAAATCGACTCTGATTTATTGATTTGACGTTTTGCGCTCTCGAAACCTTATATTTTGAAAGTTTTCTATCAAAGTTGGCACAACACTTTATATTTTTACTACAAACGTCTCCGGTGAAAATGGGTCAAATATGTTCAGATTTATATATAACTCCCATACACACGTCGCACCCGATTTGACTTTTCCGCTCTAGAAGCCGTATGTTTAAACCGATTATCTTCGAATTTGGCTCAATACCTTATATTTCAACCTAAAATATCTCTGGTGAAAATTGGTTCAGATTTATATATAACTCCCATACAAATATCTCACCCGATTTGGTTTTTTCCGCTTTAGAAGCCATATGTTTTAACCGACTATCTTCAAATTTGGCACAACAACTCAATCTTCAACTTGAAATATCTGTGCTGAATGTTTGCCAGATCGGTTTAGATCTATATATAGCTCTCATGCAAATACTGCTCTCGATTTGACGTTTTCCGAAAGTTTGCCAGACCGGTTCATATATTTTATAGCTCCTATACAAATTTCGATTCCAATTTGGCGGTGTTTTCTATCAAATTTGGCAAAAGACCTTATATTTTAACTAGAAACACCTATAATGAATGATGTATTAATAGATTCTTTGGTCCAGAAAAGACAAATTTAAACAGAGCAGAACATTTCACCTGGAAAAATATATGGTGAAAGTGGGTACCATTGGTTTAAGATATAGACAACATTCCAAAATCCTTACCGCATTACAATGCTGCAGAAAGTGAAGGGTATCATACAGTCGACCCCGCCCTACTAATCCTTTCTTACTTGTTTTCAATTTGTCGGTAATGCTTTAGTATGAAGCTACAATATTTAATGTGATCTCAAATTTTACATCGATGAAAATATAAATAAACATTCCATGTAACAATTGCTCATATATCATTACGAAAAATCATGAAAATTGGTGTACACGTTTTCTTACTTTCTTTCCATATATTTTGAGATAACCATAAATCACTCTTTTTAAGAGAATGTGAAAATATCAAGTGTTTTAGTCCTTCCAATTACGTTAAACTTGATTGGACTTGGTCTTACAAATTTATAGTAAAAATATTAAGTGAACCTTCGAAAGAATTGGAACTTTAATAATAAAAAACAAGTAAGGAAGATTAAAGTTGGGCGTGGCCGACTATATGATACCCTACACTTAGTCATTATACCCTATGGTGTAGGATATAAAAAGGTCATTACATTTGAACCGGGTGATGAACAATGCACCAATAATAGGAGAATATACTACAAATTCCATACTTCTATCTGTATTTTTAAGAAAATTTTAACACAAACTTTGAATGCGAGCTATATAAAAATCTGAACCGATCTGATCCATTGAAATATTAGACGCTTTCCCAAATTTTATGGATTGTTAAATATGTGGTTTCTAGAGCGGAAGCTATATATAATCTGAACCGATGTGACCCACTTTCGTTATAGTAATTTCTATTTGAAACATTAGCTGATGTGCCGAATTAGAAGAAAATCTATTTAAATTTGAAGAACATCTGTCAAAGTTTGTGGTTTCTAGAGCGGAAAGAGTCAAATCGGAGGAGACATTTGTATGAGAGCTATATATAAATCTGAACCGATCTATCATATTCTTACCAGAGCTGTTTTTAGTTGAAATATAAGCTGTTTTGCCAAATTTGAAGAAAATCTGTAAAAGTTTGTGGTTTCTAGATCGGAAAGGGTCAAATCGGAGGAGACATTTATATGGGAGCTATATATAAATCTGAACCGATCTATTCTATTTTTACCAGAGGTGTTTCTAGTTCAAATATACGGCGTCTTGCCAAATTGGAGGAAAATCTGTTGAAATATGTGGTTTCTAGAGCGGAAAAGTAAAATCGGAAGCAAAATTTGTATGGGGGCTATATCTAAATCTGAACCGATTTTCTTCAAATTAAATAGCGTTCGTCTTATCCCATAAAACTTCGTTGTGCAAAGTTTCATTTAAATCTAACAACAATTGCGACCTAGACTTTGATTACAAGAATAGATGGACAGACGGCCCGTCCGGACGGACATCGCTAAATCGACTCAAGAAGTGATTCTAAGTCGATCGGTATAATAAACGATGGGTTTATCTCGTTTGCTTTTGGGTGTTACAAACAAATGCACGAAGACATTATACCCTGTAGTGTAGGGTATAAATATTTCTTTGGAGACTACCTAGTTGACTCTCTATACGTGATAATGATATTAACGATATTTGTTAATTTAACGGCTAAGCAGACATAAGCAGCGTATGTTTATGTTCTCAAAATTATTGTAAACGTATTATCGATACCTTCGACGAAAGTTGGAATTTTGATAACGAATTTAAAAAATCGATAAAAAATTAATATCGTTTTTCAGTTTATGACAAATGAATACATGCGAATATTGCAAATTAAAAATAAAATATATTTTCTTCTATTTTTATCTGAGGATTTTTTTGAGGATGCTAAAAGAAATCATATATAATCTTTAGGCAAAATGGGTGTAAACTAGTTGTACTAATTAGAGTACGTTATATGTCAAAAGCTGGCTATTGTGTTTCTGTTCGGCCGTTTTTACGATTTTTTGATTTCCAAAGCCATATTACAAATCTCAAACCAGCTACGTTAAAATAGTCATATATCACATATGAAATATGGCCCAAAAATTAGAAAGGAAATTTCGTTAAAAATCGTTGCGAGGGCTTCTAACGAGTTCCATCACGGATCAGAAATCTCGATAAACGTGTTATCCAGCCAAGTAATGAATGCCACCTTCTCATTTGTCAATAAATTTCATTCTAAAGAGTGATTTTTTTGAGGTTAGGATTTTCATGCATTAGTATTTGACAGATCACGTGGGATTTCAGACATGGTGTCAAAGAGAAAGATGCTCAGTATGCTTTGACATTTCATCATGAATAGACTTACTAACGAGCAACGCTTGCAAATCATTGAATTTTATTATCAAAATGCGTGCTCTGTTAAGAAAGTTCAGAAAGAAAGAAATTGTGTTCAGCGACGAAGCTCATTTTTGGCTCAATGGGTACGTAAATAGGCAGAATTGTCGATTTTGGAGTGAATATCAGCCAGAAGCATTGCAAGAGCTACCAATGCATCCAGAAAAAGTCACAGTTTGGTGCGGTTTATGGGCTGGTGGCATCATTGGACCGTACTTCTTCAAAGATGATGCGAATCGTAACGTAACTGTGAATGGTGAGCGCTACCGTGAGATGATATCCAACTTTTTTTTGCCCAAAATGGAAGAACTGAACTTGGTTGACATGTGGTTTCAACAAGATGGCGCTACATGCCACACAGCTCGCGATTCTATGGCCATTTTGAGGGAAAACTTCGGAGAACAATTCATCTCAAGAAATGGACCGGTAAGTTGGCCACCAAGATCATGCGATTTGACGCCTTTAGACTATTTTTTGTGGGGCTACGTCAAGTCTAAAGTCTACAGAAATAAGCCAGCAACTATTCCAGCTTTGGAAGACAACATTTCCGAAGAAATTCGGGCTATTCCGGCCGAAATGCTGGAAAAAGTTGCCCAAAATTGGACTTTCCGAATGGACCACCTAAGACGCAGCCGCGGTCAACATTTAAATGAAATTATCTTCAAAAAGTAAATGTCATGGACCAATCTAACGTTTCAAATAAAGAACCGATGAGATTTTGCAAATTTTATGCGTTTTTTTTTTTAAAAGTTATCAAGCTCTTAAAAAATCACCCTTTATGAAATATAGATGCAAAATGTCTTAAACCAGTACAATATTCCAGTTCGAATCAAATCTATTGATTACAAAACGCAATGAAGCAAACAAAATATAAAAATAATTTTTTGTGTGATTTCGCATTTGATTTTTGGGTACATTTTCATATGTTGTTTCGTAAATTTTTCGAATATTTTTACGTGGCTTGTTTTATTTCGAACAGTCACCAATCTATGATTTGAATTGGGATATTCTCCATATCAGTTTCCATAATCCAAATATTTTTAATAAATGACTTAGTGTTGCATGTATCTGCTTTGGCAGCTCACTGGTTTTATCGCGATTGCTGGGCCCTACAACGACCTTCAGCAGTGACATTTGCAGCAATTGTTGCGAGATACTTCAAACTCTTTAAGCAAATAGTACAACCAAACATATACATATGTGGGAAATTTCATGTAGACTGCCCCAAGGCTTGACACAGTTTCCCTTAGCTATGAGTAGCAAATTAAATACATCATACATCGCCCATCATATAGACTATAGACATTGCCAAATGCCTTTTACACGGATGACATATATTTTGAATTTGGTAGCCTCTGAATTGATAATTGAAATTACTGGCATCCTCTGTAAAAGTTGAAGCAAACAACAAATTCAAACACACCACAAGTTCAGCCGTATGTCCTGTGGCATATGCAAATGACTTGTGCAACACCAAAAAATCACCCAACTTGCCACAGGAAAAGTAACATTAAGCAGTTGCAGCTGCTGCTGCAGTAAAGAGTAAAGGACTACGCACCGGAAGCGCACTACTGAGGCCTTTACAACACGATTGAGGACAGACGCACTGCCCACTGCCGGCAGGAGATGTGAGATCATGATGTACGCACCAGTGAATGCCGTTGGCCAGTCAGTCACTGACTGTCTGTCAGTGGCACTGGCTGGTGTTGCCGTCGTAAACCAAACAGTCAAGACTTTATGTCCATGGAGAGAGTTCAAACAACACAGCCGGAAATGCTGTGGTGGCAGGCACAGGAAGGCAATGCTTGCAGTTGCATCGCCAAAGCATCATTCCTTCCAATGATCATCATGTAAGTGTGTGTTTGTCTATGAAGTCATTATTATTGCAGCAGCAGCAACGGCAGCATCAAGGGGATTTGCTCAAAATCAAATGTTCTGGAATACTTGAAATAACTCAGTGGACAGTCGTTACACTTGTTTGCGAATCGTTTCATCAGCACCAGCATTTGAAAGACGCATCTTTGACGAGTGTCTCTGTTTGTATTCCGTCTACGCAGTATTTGCAAAAGTTACTCTTAAATCGACATGGACTCTAGCAAACAGACATCGTAAGTACATATATGTATAATTATAGTATACATACATCAATCAGTTGCCCTAGAAGTGTATGTGGCTAACAGTGTCTAATGCCACTCGAAAGTGTTTTGAAACAGACTTTTTTTGAAAAAAAAATCCCTTTGGAAGGACTCTGCTACAAACACATACGACATACCAATGTATGTGACAATTTTAGAAATATAGAATTTCGCAATCAATATTTCAATTCAACACTATACAGATTGCAATCAATTCACCCCCTTGAAATTAACAAATAATTGGCAAGAGGGAGGAATCAGTTTTAATTGACAGTCCATAAATTGGTATGAGTTTCATTGAGCAACTGTCACCAAATAACAATCTAGGTCATTTCTGAATAGCTTAATTGATTTTGATGATAGACATTTATAAAAACAATTTTGTCGAAGGACTGTATTCAAGATTTTTCGATGTATTTTGGCTTTCTAAACTCGAAAACGATTCTCATTTTTTATGGTTATTATACCCTCCACCTCCAGGTTGGGGGAATACTAACTTTGTCATTCCGTTTGAAACACATTGAAATATCGACCTGAGACCCTATAAAGTATATATATTCTGGATCGTAATAAAATTCTAAGACGATCTAGCCATGTCCGTCCGTGTTGAAAGCACGCTAGCATCTAAACGAAAGGAGCTATGAAGTTCAAATTTTGCATAAAAACGTCTTATAGTCGAAGATATGTTGACTGGGCGAAATCGGCCCAAAGGGAAACTTTTTTCCCTCACAAGGACTGAAAAAACCCATAATAACCCCTAATATTTTAGATTATTTAAGCATATTTTTTCAATATGTCTGCTTGTACTTACTTGATATTGGGTATGCGCATTCCCCCGATTACACATTATAAAACGATTTTTATTCATAGGGGGTAAAATGGGGCAAAGGGATAAAAATGATACATATTAAACGACAACAACTAGAAACACGAAATTCGCTGTGTACATTCCTCTAATTGAGTAGATACATAATATGAGACTATTTTTTCCAAATTCGTACTTTTAAGGGATAAAATGGGAATAGAGGGATAAAAATGGTAATACACAAAAGGTTGAACCTAAAATAATGATATTTGGTGTATACATTCCTCTGATTGCGTAGACACGCAGAATTAACGGATTTTTTGAAATTCGTATTTTTTGGGGTTGGAATGGAAAAAGGGGATAAAATGAGAATATAGGGATAAAAAAGGTACCATCCAAACGGTTGCACCTAGAATAATGAAATTCGGTGTATACATTCCTCTGATTGCGTAGACACGTAAAATAGAAGAATTTTTCTAAATTCGTACTTTTTGGTGTTCAAATGGAAAAAGGGTATACACATAGTACCAACCAAATGACCGCAGTTAGAGTCATGAAATTCGCAGTATACATTCCTCCGACTGTGTAGACGCGAAAAATGAAAGTTTTTTCCAAATTCGTACTTTCAAGGGATACAAATGGTACAGGGGATAAAAATAGTACCAACTACTCGAGTGAAGCTAGAATGGCCGCAGCTAGAATCATGGAATTCAGTGTATACCTTCCTCTGACTGTATAGACACGCAAAATAAAAAGATTTGTCCAAATTCGTTTTTTACATATTTAATAGTGTAAACGTATTGGTAGCCTTGTCTTATAAGCGTGGCTTGAAGTAATAAAAATATTATATTATATTATTTTTTCAATAATTGTATTTGTTTTGGTTTGGTTATATTAAAAATAATATATTTTCCTGTAATATCACTGCACTTCTACGCAAATCGACTACATCTGTGGAATTTAATCCTTGGTGGAGGGTATATAAAGTTCGGCCCGGCCGAACTTAACTCATTTTTTACTTGTTTTTTTACTAACATTTCAATATTTGTCGAAGCTACCTTTAATATTCTCAGTTTGTATATGCAACCGATCAATAATTTCATGTTAGGTCTGCGATTTCGATGAAAATGTGCTCAGTTTGAGGTTATAAGCAAGATTAAAAAAATGTTTTAAATTCAAAATCGTGAAAGTTATGTCATTTTTAAAAATGTCAATGCATTTTTTAAAGATCTCATATCTTTGATTGTAGTTTAGATAATCGGAAATTTCCTTTGTCATATTATTAAAAACTGAAAAGGCTCCTTAAAAACGTGTATACCCTCCACCTAAGGATGGGGGTATATTCACTTTGTCATTCCGTGTGTAACACCTTAAAATATCGACCTGAGACCATATAAAGTATATGTATTCTGGGCGTGGTAAAATTAGCTAGCCGCCGAACGAAATGTTACAACAACAACAACAGCTAGGAGTTTAAAATTTTCTCTAAATGTGTCTTATGGTTGCAGGTCGGTTGTGATTGAAAGTGGCCGAAATCGACCCAGAGGGAAAAATGTTTCCCAAACAAGGACTGCAATTACCCCTAAAATTTTGACTATTTAAGCAATATTTTTGAAAATTTCTGCTTATATGCACTTGAAATTTGTTGCGTATATTCCCTTGTAGAGTGAAAGCACCAAAAAGTAGATAAAAGTTTTAGCGGGCGAAATGGTACAAAAAAGGGATACAAATGGTACCAATGATACGACAACAGCTAGAAACATGAAATTTGGAATGTACATCCCTCTAATTGCGTAGATACGTAAAGTAGAGCGATTTTTCAAAATTCGTACTTTTAAAGGCTAGAATTGGAAGTTGAAGTTGAAATCATGAAATTCGGTGTATACATTCATCTGACTGTGAAGATGCGAAACAAAAAGAAATTTTTCGAAATTTGTACTTTTAGACGGAAAATGGTGCGAATAGGGATACAAATGGTACCAATCAAACGGTTGCAGTTAGACTAGTGCAATTGGGTGTGTACATTGCTGTGACTGCAAGACACGACAAATAAAGATAATTTTCGATATTCGAACCTTTAGGATCAAAACGGGATAAAATTGGTAGCACTCATTAAATTTAGTGTTTACACTCGTCTGTATTCGTAGACACGCACAATATGGGTATTTCTCCAAAATCGTACTTTTAGGGGCAAAATTTCAAAAAATAATAATACTATCCAAGCAAACGGATGTATCTCGAAACATAACGAATCTCTGAAATTTGTACTTTTCTTATCAAAATGATGCAGTCAGTCTGTTTGTAGCTGAATCAAGAAATTGCAAATGGGAGAAATCGACAATGAGGGAAATTTTTTCTCCCTAATGACGACTGACATTTAGAGTACTTTTATGGAGATTGCTCCCTCAAGTTCACTTTTTGATTACAAATGCAGTATTACATATAAAGGGTGATTTTTTAAGAGCTTGATAACTTTTTTTTAAAAAAAAAACGCATAAAATTTGCAAAATCTCATCGGTTCTTTATTTGAAACGTTAGATTGGTCCATGACATTTACTTTTTGAAGATAATTTCATTTAAATGTTGACCGCGGCTGCGTCTTAGGTGGTCCATCCGCTTAGTCCAATTTTGGCATTTCCACGTTTTTGAGTAACAGAGACCCAATTGGTGCGAACGGCGACGAATCGAAAATTGGTGGTCATCATTAACACTGGCCGATACAGCTGCGATATTTTCTTCAGTTCGCACTCTACGTAAGCGTGTAGGTGGTTTAACGTCCAACAATGTAAATTTGGTGCGAAATTTAGTCACAATAGCCCGAATAGCCGCTTCAGTGGGTCGATTAAACTGACCATAAAATGGAAGCGCGCAATGAACTTTCTTAACAGAGCACGCATTTTGATAATAAAATTCAATAATTTGCAAGCGTTGTTCGTTTGTAAGACGATTCATGATGAAATGTCAAAGCATACTGAGCATCTTTCTCTTTGACACCATGTCTGAAATCCCACGTGATCTGTCAAATACTAATGCATGAAAATCCTAACCTCAAAAAAATCACTCTTTATATGAAGCAATTACATAATCAAGCAATGACATTTATTTAAAACTGAGCGCATTAGTATGCCGTATAGTTTGAAATAGTAAACAATTCCTATATTTGTTTACGCATTAAAAATATCACAATTTTCAAAAAAATCAATAATACTATGGAAATGCACTCCGTGGTGGAGGGTATATAAGATTCGGCCCGGCCGAACTTAACGCCCTTTTACTTGTTTTTTATTATTTTTTTAAATTAAAAAACCAAAAATATTTTTTAATTTGTAAGAAAAATATATCTCCGATTTTTTTTAAATATTTTTTTTGTGTTATTTTATTTTGTTGTCTATATACACTATAAGTTTCATGATGGCCACGAATCAACTTTCAAATAGTACACATCTCCCTACTACAAAAATACCAAATTAAAAGATGAGAAGGGTAAAAATTTGTGAAACGTGTCAATGTGTTTTTAATAGTGGAGCGCGGTAAACAAAAAATATAAATTGTATAATTTTGCAAAATTTTTATTTTCGCATGACTTTTTGTGCATAACTTTTATGTTTTGTAATTTTCTCGCGATCTATCAAATTGATCGGGCTGATTTTTTGAATGTGTTTTAAGAACCATTGTTGCTTGTAACATGCATTTTGTCATTCGCGAAAATCAAGGAAATTGTTACAATAAATCAAAATTCACAGTTTTGAACTTTAATATATAAAAGTCAATAACTTGGGATTTAAATTGCAATGAATGAAGTGAAATGATGAGTGTTGTTGGTACGATATACCCTGAATCTAGGTAAAACTGAAATTAAGATAAGTAAAACAGGCGTTACGTTCGGCCGGACCGAACTTTATATACCCTCCACCATGAATTGCATTCCACAAAGGATGTCGATTTTCGTAGAAGTGCAGTAATAGTACAAAAAAAATATAATTTTTTTACAACGGACGGACATGGCTATATCGTCTTAGAATTTTATGACGATATTTCAAGGATTATTTTAATTTTATTTATTTATTTCCGGTGTAAGTAGTTACATTGATGATGACAAATCATCATTTGGTTTCGACAAAACGGGGCCACATGTCCACGTACTCTTTGAAAATCGAATAATCAGCCGAAATTGTGATGTCAAGTGACCGCCTCGGAGCTGTGATTTGACTCCTTTGGAATATTTTCTGTGAGGAGTCATTAAGGATAAATGTTACGCAAACCATCCAGAGACTATTGAAGCGTTGAAACATGAAATCGAAGTTGCCTTTGAAGAGATTCGAGTCGAAAAATCGGAAATGTTCTGAAAAGTTGGGTTGATCGGGTGAGGTACTGCCGAGCCAGTCGTGGTGGTCATATGAGTGACCACCATTATTAAATGAGAAAGTTCAACCTTTCCACTAAAACCAAAAAATTTAAATTTGTATTTTTTTATAGCCGTTTCTAATTTAAAATTTCTAATGTTTAAATGCCACATAATTTACTATGCTGACATAAGATTTGATTTTTTTAAATTAATCATTCAATATTTATGTTTATTTTAATGCCATTTTGAGAAAGCTTATAATCCGCTTTTTTAATTCCAAGAATATGTTGATAGGAAATGGAGATACAATATTTTGCAAAAATTGACTTTCTTTGATGTCTTCTTCCCATCTCCACGTCATTACCTGTTGCCTTATTTGCTTTTTTTAAAACATTAGAAGCCTTGCTCTTATTGTTAATCCACAAAAGGAACTGATGCTATTGACTACTAAATACGAATCTATATGCCGGCATCATATGACCACTGCTGAATGATGCCCGTATTCTTTCTATTTAAACTTTTAAGGTCAGAATAAAATCAATCATCTGTAACATTTCGTAGATAGGCAGATTTCTATGGCCCTCATAACAAAGTTACACATTTCAAAGGTTGTTAATCCGAACAACGAAACCCTTAGTGGCATCTACTTATTGTCAATACAATCGATCAAACTTCTCATATAAGATATCGAGACCTCTCCTCCTACCCCTGCCACAATTGTTGCCGTGAAATAAATGGAAATGGAATATTTTTCAAACTCATAACTTTGTTATCCACAAACAAACCCCATTTATGTGAAATGTTTCACAAGAAACTAAAAGTAATTTCCTTTTCATCTCAATCATAGGGAAATCTAGTGTCAGTGAGATTGAGATTGAGGGAGAGCGAGCGCTAAGAAAGGTCAAAGATTTCTTGGATATTTTGCTCGGGTTCGTTCCTGTTGTGGGCGAAACTTTGTTTTGTTACTTGCATCCGGTCAGTTGCGAGCTGACTATCAGCGAACGGATGGACGAAAAAACCAATAAAATCTAAAATGAAACGAGAAATTATTTACTGGTAATCATGCGGGTTAAAGTTATCTTCAGAATTAGACTTCTTGTTGTTGCTGTTTGTTTGGTTCCTTTGAAAACAAGGATGTACAGGGTAGCATAGTGGTTGCAAATCGTTTTTTGGGAATATTTGTGTAACTTTTGAACTTGCAAAATTATGCAGGGTTTTCCAACAAGAGTTGACAGTAGAAGCTACGCCATTACTAAAACGATGGAACGATACACGCTTCAACAACGCATTGAAATTATTAAAATTCAAGAATGAAAATGATCCGGAATTTCATCGAAAAATCATCTGGACTGATCAGGCCCATTTCCACCTCGGTGGCTGCGTCAACAAGCAACATAATAGCATCTTGGGCTCGGAAACCCCAAGAGTTATTGTTGAAAAGTCTCTCCATCCTCATCGTGTGACTCTTTGGTGCGGGTTATGGTCCGGCGTGGTCATTGGATTTTACATTTTTGAAAATGAGGTTGGATCAACAGTTACTGCGAATGGATAGCTCTATCGAGAAATGATTAATGTTTTTTATGGTCGGAGTTGGATGCTATTGATCTGTGCAATGATTACTTTCAAGAAGACGGCGTTACGTGCCACAAGCAACGAAACCATTAATCTTTTACGGGAAAAGTTTCCGGACCGTGTTATCTCCCGAAGAGGTGATCACAATTGGCCACCGATATCTTGTAATTTAACACCTTGCGACTTCTTCCTTTGGGGCCACGTGAAGGAAAAAGTCTACGCTAACAGCCCAGCGTCGACCTCAAAGACAAAATTCGCGAGGATATCGAAGACATAGGGCAGCCACTTTGCGATTTGGTTATGGAAAATTTCATGAAAAGGATGTGGTCCTGTAAGCATGTTCGTGGTGGACATTTGGCTGATGTTGTTTTTCATTATTAACGGCATATCGTCCTATTTATTATGGAATAAACATCCGATCATTAATCTCAAAAAATGGCATCTTTCTTTGAATACCAAAATAGCACCTCTTGTTGGAAAACCCTGTATATATTCGCCATACAATTCTAAGGCGACCTAGCCATGTCCGTCCGACTGTTGAAAGTACGATAGAATCTAAACGAAAGGTGCCAGGTCGTCCAAATTGTCCCAGAATACTTCCAATAGTTGAACATCGGCTTGGAATGAAAGTAGACGAAATCGGTCCTTAACAAGGACGATAAGTGGAAAAGTGGGACACAAATTGTGCTAACCAAAAGGCCGCAGCTATTATCATGAAATTTGGTGTATACATTCGTCTAACTGCGTAGACACGCAAATTAAAAAGGTTTTTTAAGGGGGTAAAATGTGAAAAAGGGGTACAAATGGTACCAACTAAATGGTCGCAGCTATAATCATGAAATTCGGTGCATACATTCATCTGATTGCATGGACTTGCAAAATAAAAAGATTTGTCACAAATTCGTACTTTGTTACTTCATACTTAAAACACTACGATGCACATTTTAACCCTTTAGCTCTTCTATGTAGGTTCCTTGTGTGAGAAAGGGTAAAAACACCAACAAAACAGGGGGTTAACGGTTCAATATGTTCTACAAAACTACTTGCCTTAAAATGATATTCTCTTAAGACTTAACTTGAATGCCAGAAATAAGTAAAATCATAAAATTCATTTTTGGGTTAATTTCGTACTTTTTCCGAATTGTTCCCACAAAACTGAATGTTAGGGCGTTGTTCTAAATGGAAAAAAATATCCTACGTCAAATTTCACTGCAAAGGCTACAACAACAAACAAGTGAGGAAGGGCTAAAGTTGGGCGGGGTCGACTGTATGATACACTCTACTTTCTATCCGAATACAGTTCAATTCGGTAAAAAACTGAAAACAGGAGGAATTTTTGTATGTTTTCTAATCATAGTCTGCTATGACCTGACCCAATTTGTCAAATCGAGAGGAATATTTGTATCGGGGCTATATCCAAACATGGAATGAAAAGTCAAGCCGGAAGCGAAATTTGTATGGGAGCAATATATAAATCTGAACCGATCTGACCCATTTTCGTCATGGATGTTTCTTGTGGAAATATCAGATATTTTGCCAAATTTGAAGAAGATTTCTCAAAATATGTGGTTTCTAGATCAGAAAAAGTCAAATCGGAAGCAATATTTGAATGCGAGCTATATATAAATTTGAACCGATCCGACCCATTTTCAGCATGGTTGTTTCTAGTTGAAATATAAGATATTTTGCCAAGTCGAAGGCAATCTGATACTCAAATTAGCAGCGAAATTTGTATGGGAACTATATATAAATCTGAACCGATGTAACACATTATCGCCACAGGTATTTCTAGTTGAAATATATGATGTTTTGTTAAAGTTGAAGGCAATCTGATAAAATATGTTGTTTCTATAGAGGAGATACTCAAATTAGGACCGACATTTGTATGAGAGCTATATATAAATCTGAACCGATCTAACACATTTTCACCACAGGTATTTCAAGTTGAAATATAGGATGTTTTGTCAATTTTGAAGAAAATTAAAATATGTGATATCTAGAGAGAAAAGAGTCAAATCGGGAGTGCAATTCGTATGGGGGCTATATTTAAATCTGAAACGATTTTCATCAAATTAAATAGCGTTCGTCCTTATGCTGAAAATCTTCATTGTGAAAAGTTTCATTTAGTTATGGCTACAATTGCGACATGTACTCTGATTACAAGAATAAATGGACAGACGGATGGACGGACATTGTTAAATCGATTCAAAAAGTTATTCTAAGTCGATCGGTATACTCAGCAATGGGTCTATCTCGCCTCCTTTTGGGTGTTACAAACACAAGGACATACTACTCTCGTGGAGTGTATAAAAATTGAAGATGTAGCTGATATACTTTTAAATAAAACCTTAAACCGTTATTTAATTTAATAAGTTATTTACATTGATAAGCTAGAGGGTACAAAGGTTCCACTAAAACTTTCCTCGCAGTGTTTTAAGTAATATTGCTGAACACATCGTATACATCAAATGTAGTGATCACAGGTTTCCTATGCCGATTCTTCATAAGTAGGTCCTAAAGGGGGAACTATTGACCCTATCCATATATATATAAAAGAGTTGCGTTACTGACTGACTTATCATTGACACCAGCCCCCAGAGCAAACCGCTGAAGCCATGGTCATGAAATTTTCAGGGTAATTTCCAAACATCGATCCTTCGTCCTGACTAAACGGCAGTAGCTAGAAACTTGAAATTCGGTGAGTTCCTTGCAATGACCATGCAGACGAGCTACAAATAGGGATTTTTCGAAATTTGTACTTTTAAGGGAGGAAAGAGGAAAAAGGGATAAAAATGGTACCAATTAAGAAATTGCAGCTAGAATCGTGAAAATCGGTATTTACATTCCTCTGACAACGTAGACTTGCAATATAAATGGATTTTTCGAAATTATAAGGTGTGATCGAAAAAAAGGGATAAAAATTTTACCAACTAAAGAATTGTAGCTAGAATCGTGAAATTAGGTATGTAAATTCCTCTGACCATGTAGAAGCACGTTAAAATTTGATTTTTCTAAATTTGTACTTTTAAGTGTTGCGAGACAAAATGGTACTAATTTAAGTATTGCAGCTATAGTCGCGAAATTTGGTGTGTAAAATCCTTTGACAACGTAGAAGAGCAATCTAAATGACAATTTTTTTAAATTTGTACTTATAAGGGTTAAGCGGGACCAAAAGGGATAAAAATGGTACCAACTAAAGTATTGCAGCTATAGTCGCGAAATTTGGTGCGTAAATTCCTTTGACAACGTAAAAGAGCAATCTAAATGTTTTTTTAATTTGTACTTGGAAGGGGCGAGCGGGGCAAAAAGTGATATAAAAGGTTCCAACTTAAGTATTACATCGTGAAATTCGGCGTGTAAATTCCTCTGTGTAGTCGTGAAATTTGGAGTCTAAGCGCAATCTAAATGGAATTGGAAATGTGTACATATTGGGGTTTAGCGAGGCATAAAGGGATACAAATGGTACCAAATTTAGTACTACAGCTATAATCGTGAAATTTAGTACCTAAATTCCTCTGACAGTGTAGAAGCGCCATCAAAATGGATTTTTTTCGATATTCGTTCTTATAAGGTGCGAGCGGAATAAAAATGATTCAAACTAAAGTATTATATGTACTTAGAATCGTGATATCTATCCACCAAGAGAAAAAAGGTAAATTCTATTCAAAAACAGAGACGAATAAAACTAATAACAAATAACAGGCTTTTTCGCGTGCGAAGCAGCGGGTACTGCTAGTACACGTATATTCTCTTTTGACCTCCTCTATCAGAGTCTGTTGTAAGAACCTTGTTATTTTTAGAAAAAGTTTCATTTTGTTACAAAGTGTTATTTAAGTGAGTATTTTTTTAAACAAATTGTGCAGATTCACCAATGTACATATACTCTTTTCAGTGCTTGATTGTATTTGTCGCTAATTCACCCCAATATTTGTTGTTGAAATAGTAAAAAATTGAATTTTAGAGTTGTTTTCGGCTTGAAACAATAATTAGGATATAATTGGAAATTGTACCAAATATTTCATTGGAGTATCAATGTACATTGAAGGCCTTAGTTGTACCAAAAATGGTACAATTTGAACAAAAATGGTACAACGTTTGCATTCCTGTTCCTATGTTGCTGAAAAATTTCCATAATATTGGTACTACTGTATGTGGTAGGATTCTGGTATGGATAGGTCGCGAAGTTAGTAAAATTGATTTTTTACAACTGATATGGTAATTTTTCTAAAAAAGTTAGATTTCTCAGATTAATTTTAACTGTTTTTTTAGGAATTGTTGGTGTCTATGTCCCATATCAACTAGAGATTAAATATTTTTCAAATTATCTAAAGAACACATCTACTCTAAGCATGTGAAATTTCATCTAGTTATCTTTTGCATTGCAAAAGTTTCATAATTATTTCTCAAAAATTCGAAATTTGAACCACTGTGACTGGTAGGGTGGTGGCTAAAAATTCCTGGAATAAAACAATATATTCCCAGTGACTTTGATGATGACGGTGTCAACTCAAGAAACAGTTGACTCTGCTGCCTCCAATCAGTTATCCTTTTACAGTGAACTAAGCTAAACATGCAGGACAAAGGAATAATCCAGGATGGAGGAGAAGAAACACAAAAAAAACCAAAACAAGTGTTCCAAAACAAATTCAGGGGAAAAAGAAAGAATGATGTCCTTTAGTACATCCATACAACAAAGGATAGCAATAGGGTGTGGGGAGGGCGGGTGTTGTGTTGGGCAATGCTATTGCTTGTAGATGTAGACTTACCCCAACACGTCCATTATCATATTCTCTGCTCGCTTGAATAGTCAATTTCGCTTTGGAATGCATGGCATCCGACAATGAATTTCTTTGATGTGTCGACGACGATGTGGAACCTAACATCGAACCGTTCGCTTTGGCGGCCGCCGACGATGACGATTTGCTGCGAAAGCAAAACTCGATGATGGCCACAAAGACGGCCACCAGGAGGCCGCCGATCAGTATGTAGAAAATGCCCGCTACATTGCTCAGTGATAATTCATTGTGTGACGTTTCCTGATTGTCCTTGTTGAGGTTGCACTCGGTCTTGTCATACCACCATTTATTGCGCAATTTTATCAGTTCGCCGTTTTCCTTCAGCGACAGTACGGCCAAATTAATTGGATCCCTGGGATGTGTAGACATGAATGCGGCAGATTGGTGATGTTGGCATGGAGGTTGATGGTGATGGAGCACGGCACAACAATACGTGGTAATAGTAATTGTAGTAGTAGTTATTTTTGCAACGTTCACCCCCCCAAAAGAACACCAAGTGAGAATCACAATTGTTTTGTTCGCCAGGTCGTTGTCGATGCCGATGTCCGCGTCCGTGTCCATGTTCATGGTGGCGATGGCGCCAATAACCATGATGATGTTGTTGTTTTTTGGTTGATGGCGATGAGGGTCGTCGTTGTACCCATCCCATCGTGGATGTAAATGACGAGTAATAATAGGTGGGGTTGGAACAGTGAAAAGACACCAAGTCATTACATTGGTGAGCCGAGGCAAGCAGGCGTCCCCACCATGTCGATGACAATACACATATGAATTTATGATTTTCATCATTGTTGCACGAGCATTCCCAGAATCCGCACAGATAGCCGCCCGATGCGATGATGATGTATGCGAATGGAGGCGTTAATTTAACACAGGCATTCCAAATGAATACGCAGCAAATTGTAATATGAAACGAGAAAGAATTCTTATTTTAATTGATGATCTTTGTACATGTGACATGTGAGCGGCAGCAATGACAACAGAAAAAAGACCCAACGAAACGAAATGAAACAAACGGAATACCAACATAAAAAGAATGTATTAATCTTCTTTGTAGTCTGTCCCCCTCCCCCTATTCCCCTCAAAACACCCAGGAAGATGCGTAAAAAAGAGGAACAAAAAACCAATCTTCCATCAGCGTTCTTCAGAGCTATATTAGCCCGGCTTAAGAACTGAGCTGTGAAATGTTGGATGCATGTTTTTTTTTGTTCTTTTCATTTGTGTGCCCCGTGTCCTTGCTCAAATATTTATTGCCTGTAATCCTATTACACATTTTCGCATGTTCGTCCTGCCGGTTGTCCTTACTTGCATGCATATGAATCCCCATGCCAGGATTCTCAAATGTCTTTGCAGTGCATGCTGTGCTGTGCTGTGTTCGGTGGTGGAATACTCACTTGAGCGGTGATCCAATCGGTGTGGCTATGCCAAAACCTTTCGTATCCAGATTACGTCCCACTTTCATTGTATCGCAGGGTTCGCGGGCATTCACATACTCGTTCTTGGGCGACTCGACCAGCAGCGCGTATTTGCCTTTGGACGTGCGGACGCGGCGTATGCCTTCGTCGTAGGTGCTGACAAAGACATGTTTGCGGGAGTTCATGTACTCCCACATTTTGTTGTGTAAACCGATTTGGGATCTCTGAAATGAAGAACAAAATAAAACAGAGCATTAATACAATACAAGACACAAGAGCTTTAAATGAAAGTATAAATTTGAAAATTTCGTATTGAATTAAGTTTCAGAAAGATTTCGAGTTCTTATATTTGTATTTCTTATATTTTGTGAAATTTCTTATGTTCAAAAATTGTGGAAAATGTCTAAAACATTCCGAGTTTATGGTGCCTATTAAGGATTTGTTGGCCATTTCGATGCTTTTCAGTCAGAGCAAAAGAATGCCTCATTTTGAACACGAAATTTTTGGGAAATAAATAATTAATGATTTTCTTGAAGTGGAGAACATTAATTTGTCAACATTTTTCTGCGATAACCGAGTTGATTTACATTTGACTAGGAATATCATACTTGTGCACTTATATCAATTTAAACTTAAGAAGTCAAAAGTTATACGACCAATGTAGACCAAAAGTTATATTGTAGACCAATTCCAGCAGCGGAAGAGGGACTTTACATGTCTACTAACAAGTCAGTAGGCCTACCCTAGAAAGGTAAACATCATTGCAAATGAACATGTAGTGGCGCACAACGCTGCGTTTCATGGACAAAACTAATTGAAAATATAACTTCTCAAAGATTTTCAGAGAAACAAGCTTTTGGGTTCCGTTTGTATATAAAATAAATTATTTCATTCTTGAGTAGTTGAATGAAAATATTGTTTAAAAAAATCTTGTTGAATGAAAATATTGTTTAGACGGAATTGAATATTTTTAGACTTTCTGAATAGCTGAAGAGTGGTACGATTTTTGGCTTTTTCCTAAATCTTAAAAATATTATTTTTAATTAATTTTATATATAAATTTATATTGTGTTCCATTATTAAATGACGAAGTTCAACTTTTCTGATAAAGCCAGAAATTTGAAAAAATAATCAGAACCTTTTATATAGCCGATTCTAATTTAATTAATTTTTAAATGCACCACCCTATAGATTGGCTCAAGATAAGCTACAATTAAAATTATAACGACAATTATCAACATCTTTAAAATATGCTAAACAAACATTGGGCTATTTTTTATAATAATTTAATTCGAAGAAAAAAATTTAAAAAATTTCTAAGGTTACAGTTTTCAACTAACTAGGCTAAATAAAATTCCGTTTGTGCCCGCCAGAAAAATAAGACCCACCTGATCTTTTAGAAGGCGTTGAGGAGGCCTCTATGCAGACCTACTTTGGGAAGTGAGTTGAGAAGAAAACCTCCTATATATTTGAAAGGGAAGACAAATTCAGTACCTCAGTACTTTTTTCGATACTTTTTCAACTGCAGAAGTACTGCAGTGCGGGATCTAACAATTGAAATAGAGTTTATCTTAGAAAGTATTTATGTGATATACTTATGCTTGAAAATAATGAAATAAATTATTTCATACAACCGACGTTTAACTAAAAACGATGATCCTTTCATCGACTACCGTATCAAGTTAGTTCTTACGACAGGTACATTAGTTTATGAATCCCCTAATTATACCCTCCACCTCCAGGATGGAGGTATATTCACTTTGTCATTCCGTTTGTAACACTTTAAAATATTCATCGGAGACCCCATAATGTATATATATTCTGGGTCGTGGTAAAATTCTAAGACGATATAGCCATGTCCGTCTGTCTGTCTGTTGAATGCACGATAGCGGCCGAACGAAATGAGCTAGGAGGTTCAAATTTTCCCTAAATGTGTCTTATGGTTGCAGATCGGTTGGGATTGAAAGTGGGCGAAATCGGCCCAGAGGGAAAAATTTGTCCCTCACTGGGACTGAAAATACCCTTAATATTTAGAGTATTTCAGCATGTTTTTTGAACATATTAGCTTGTATTCACTTGATATTTGCAATTCGCATTCTCTTTATAGCATAAAAGGGCACCTTAGAGAGATTTTTATTTGTAGGGGGCGAAATGGGACAAAAAGGGATAAATATGGTACCTATCAAACGACAACAGATAGAAACACGAAATTTGGCGTGTACATTCCTCCTACAGGGGATACAAATAGTACCAACTAAACGAATACAGCTAGAGTGATGAAATTCGGTGTGTACATCCCTCTAATTATGTAGATACGTAAAATAAACAGAGTTTAGATAGTCGTACTCTTGAGGGGGCAAAATTGGAAAAAGGGGATAAAAATGGTACCAACAAAATGGCCGCTGATAGAATCATGGAATTCGGTGTATACATTCCTCTGACTGCATAGCCACGTAAAATATTTTTTTACAAATTCGTACTTTATTTTGTTGCTTTTACGACAAAAAATGATAGGATCATGAAGTTGTCTTATACTGCGTACGTGAGAGATAAGGTATTTTCAAAATTTATACTTTTGAAATTAAAATAGGAAAATACGCTCTCTATCACCCAATATTTAGGGTATTTATGATTGCTCCCTTATATTTACTATATGAATTGAAGTATTATTTCCTTTATATATACATAGTACACAAATATTGGTACATTTGAAATTTGTTGCCGACATTCCTCTTGTAGCTTGGAAGCACCACAAAAAAATAAGTGTTTTAGCGGGCGAAATGGTACAAAAATGGATAAAATATGGTACCAATGATACGACAACAGATAGAACCATGAAATTCGGTGTGTACATCCCTCTAATTGCATAAACACGTAAAATAAAGGGATTTTTCGAAATTCGTAAGGGATATAATTGAAAAGGAGGGATAAAAATGGGACCTTCCAAACCGCTGAAGTTGATATCATGAAATTCGGTGTATATGAAGACTCGAAACAAAAAGGTTTTTATTTTCCAAATTTGTACATTTGGGCGGAGAATGGGGCGAATGGGGATATCTTTAAAATTTGTGGTTTTCTTATCAAAATAATGCAGTCACTTTGTCTGTATTTGAAAATGCTTCTCCCTAATGGCGACTGACAATCGCTTAATATTTTCGGCATGTTCACTTTCACAATTACAGCATTGATTTTCTTATAGTAGTAGTTTTTAAACAGTGTGCATAAGAATACATTATAGTTTGAAATAGTAATCAAATAGAGTGATGTGCATAAACATATCACAATTTTCGTAATATGGTACTGTACTTCTATGTAAAGTCGACATCTTTTAATCTGCTGGTAATACTGTGGAATGCAATCCGTGGTGGAGGGTATATAAGATTCGGCCCGGCCGAACTTAACGCCTTCTTACTTGTTTTCAACTATTTTTGATGAAATAATAGTTTTCAAAAAAAAAACTTTTTATCAAAAAGAATAGGAATTTTGTACCATTTGGTGCATTTTTTTCAATAAAGCTTCGGCACCACTTCTTAATTAAATTTTTCAACCGTGATATTTGAATGAGCGTGCCGAATTTTTTCTCAGTCATATATTAGCGATGTTCCTATCTAATCCCAGCAAAAAAAAATAGCACCCATCTCGTGATTCGGAAGTAGTGAAAATTGGGATCTTCCACCAATGAATTTGACTGGGAGATTTCATAGGAGGGATGTACTTTATTTTGAAAGACTTAAAAGTTATTTTTAAGTGTTATAAAGGAATCACTTTTTCACTTGTTTCCCTTTCTGTTTTAAAAAATCCGACGCTACCGGGAGTAGAACAGCGGACCTTTTGATTGCTACTACGGCACTCTAACCATCTTAGCTATCCTCTGTTGTGAGTGGTATATGACTAAAACAAATCAATATATGTATTCTTTGATCAAAAATTTTAAATTGTCAAAATTATACAAAATTAAACATTGTTTATTTATAATAATATTCAAAAAATATAAAAAAGTTTTTCCCGAGCCAAGATTCGAACCCGAGACCTTCTGGGTGCAAACACCTTACTTTTGTGACCCCATACTAAAAAGTCGTTCCCATTCAGTTGTGAAAATGTTATTCATAAAATGTTACGGAATATTAACATATTATCGACTTTTTTGACATTGTTTAAAATTACTTCCTCAAAGCAGGAAAAATGCTAATTTGGATTTTGAGATGCGATTAAAATGTGCTTCCTACGGAAGTACTTCCAATTTTTATTTGCTGGGATATGAAGGTTTGGTTTGTTTTATTCTAATAACACCTCTATAAATGTAAATGTTAATGAAAAGCCCCAGTACCGATTTAATTTGATGCATTTTTTTGAATCGGCAATAATTTTAACATTTTTATCTTTAAAGGCTTATTGGGTTTTAGAATTTCTTATTCCACTGTCTTATCCCTGCCCTCAAAGGTTTTAATTTGAAATAAAACCATAAAGATGGGGCATTTTCCATTACAAATGCATCCCAGTTCTATGTAAAAAAGTTTGTAAAAAATTTTAGCATTTGTCTCTAGGACAATATTTCGAATGTAATAAATTATTTATTTAAATTTAAGAAACATTCTGCATTTTAAAATTAAAACTATTTCGTATGGATACAATAACTGAATGCAAAGAGGTTACCATTGACAAAATAATTTTTGAAAACTAACGGAAATTTTTCCGTAAAATATTGGTAGAGTTGAGGCGCCTAAATTTAAAATTAAGCTCTAAGTTCCGGTAAAGACAGACTTGCCAATAATGACTATTTACTTTATCTTGTTTAAGAAAAAATTAAATACTGTAATTACGAAACTTTAACTCGAAAATAGAGCAATCATCCGTACTCCCATCTTTAGTATATCTACCTCCACATGCAATTGTTTCACTTGCCCCCTACTGTGAATCCAAAGTAATATAAAGTAATGTTCGACGTAAATATCGTATGAGCCTGCAAAACGTCTGTTAAACCAATAACTACTACAACCTTATGGCCATGAACCAAGTACATAGTTCTACATGGTAGGAGCACTATGGTATCTGCAGTAAGGCGCCTTACGCATTTCACAGAAATATACTTTTTTATTAGCAGTCAAACACTGCCACAAGGATTTTGGGGCTGCAATATAAATAAACTGTTTTAAGAAGTTTTTGGAAACCTTTTTATATCACGTTTTCTAGGGAATATGTTCCCAATTCGAAGAAGTTCGAAGGGTAGCAGTCTTAGCTTTGTCTTATATTTCCGTGAGGCTCCCAAATGTTCAGGAACCACATGCACAGATCAGAAGAGGCCAAAGTTATTTCAATGAATCTTTGAACACAGAAAAGTGGCAGTATTGAGGTTGGGCGGATAAATGAGCAGCAAAAATCAGAAATAAGCATATTTTTCACTTTGGTGATTATGGAAAGCAGCAGCAGCAGCACAAGAAGAAGAAGAAAAACCCAATCACAAAAAATGGTTAATGCTGAAAAATGTATGTTCCAAGCAGTCCTGCAGACACACATGCACACAAACACCAGAACTTCTTTACAGTCATATCAAACATATTTGTAAACAGAAATGTACATATACACTCACAATCGCATTCACATTCACATGGATGTGAATGCCAAAGTGTTGTATGGCTGTTTTTTTTTTTGAAGCTGAAAAAGATGTACTTGAAAATTCCATTGGATTTTAATAAATTGCTTGATTCTACCAACAAGCTCTGAGCTGTGTTCTTCGTTTCCCTTTTAACACTCGTTCATCTACAAATAACCTACACACATTCATATGATGTATACACACACACACATGTACATGTACTCATATGAGCACATGAAACGGAAACTGCCATACGACTTAAGCGGATGTTCATCTTGAATGTTTGTGCATGGTTTGGCAGGCAAATTAAATTAAAATGATCCTCAATGCCTCGCCAGTGGTGGTTATAGGGGAGGGGAGGGAGAAGCATGAAGTACGAGTACGAGTTCTTTGGCATTTTCGTTCATGTTCATGGCTTTGTTTTGGGGCCATTCCACTTCCTGCTTCCAATTGGAGTTGTAGGTTGGAGGAAATGGTTTTCTGGAAATCTTTTCCGTTTCGTTGTCGTTGCTGGCTGGATGGTGTTGTTGTTGTTGTTGTTGTCGTTGCCGGGTGTATGTTTGTGTAAATTTAAATGTTCATTTGTTTATGGTCTAAATGTATATCCCTGATGTGTTCAACTTCTTTTTCCTCCCCCCATCTCCTAATACGAATTTAATTTAATTTAATGATGATACGACCGAATGTAGTGCGATTGGGTCTGTGTATATGCTGATAAAGTAATTTTTAATGTACTCTCGTTTGGAATTTGGGCAAATAACCATGGCACACATAAAACACATCAAAGTATTTCTAATTAAATGTTTTATGTTGAGAAAATTTGCACATTTCTTTTCTACGATTATTATTATTATTATACAGCGCATGTCTTATTGAATGCCTGTCGAGGTGGCTGTTTGTTGTTGAAGCTATCGATTCGAGTTTGTTTGGCGAACGATGAACTATAATGACATTTGGATCAAGGGGTACATTGAACTATTGAAAAGCTGAAAGTGTTTAGTTTAATTTAAACATAAATATTTTTGTTGTGCTTTCCACAGACAACCTGACAGGATAGAAACGCAGACACTCGCACGTACTGATGAGATTAAGGACGGATGATCTAAAGGCCATGGTTAGATTGTCTTGAAATTTTATGACACTTCATTTTCTTTATTTATACTGAGTAGGAAGCTAAATATCATTTCGTACAGACATAAGGTGTAACGTATTGAAGGAGTGACTCAAGAAACTAGACATGTCTGGAGCAAATATCTTTCGTGACTTTTAAAGCTGTTCGAACCATGCCATTGCTTCCATCCATTCTTCGGACTGTCTGGTACACGATAACTTTCGATAACAGTTAAAGAATTTATTCAAACTTTGTAGATATTATATTCTGGCCAAACTTAATTAAATGAGCGACAGTGACACCCCTTCAGGTAACTCTCACAGAAATATTGAGTAAATATCTTAGGTTAAAGAAAAGCAACAGAAATATCACCCTAGTCAAAAGTAAGCAATAAAAAAATGAAATTAAATTATGCACCCAAATGAAAAATTGTCTAGAATATTTGGGTATTTTGAAAAACCGCCAAAAACAAAAAACTGGGGTGTCAACACAAAACTAGTTGCGATGTAGTAAAAAAATCAAAACCATTTTAGTGTGGTTAATCCAATGATCTCCCATAGGATATATCCAAAGCCGGATATACAGAGTTAATGTTTACTGCGTTGTGCGCTTAAATGGGAAAAACTTTCTTAGTTGTTTTCTTTATCGATCAATATTTATTATACACTCCACGAGAGTATTATGTCTTTGTGCATTTGTTTGTAACACCCAAAAGGAAGCGAAAAAGACCCATTGTTAATTATACCTATCGACTTAGAATCACTTTTTGAATCGATTTAGCGATGTCCGTCCGTCCGTCTGTCCATCTATTCTTGTAATCACGGTACAGGTCGCAATTGTAGACAGAACCAAATGAAACTTTGCACAACGAAGTTTTTCCGTTCAAGGACGAACGCTATTTAATTTGAAGAAAATCAGTTCAGATTTAGATATAGCCCCCATACGAATTTCATTTAATGAAATTAAACAAAACGAAAAAAGTTAACTGATTATAAAATTCACTTAAAAAAATTTCTTTTAAAAATTAAATGACATTATTTGCTCTATTATTGTTTAGAGATCCATCTTAAGGATTGAAGACAGAGGTAAGGTACGTTCTGAGTAAATATTGGGCTGAAAAAATATTGGGAGTTGATCATACATTTGACTGCCCTTAGGGCCTCCTTGGGACAGTTAGAGTGGTGGGAGCAAATTTTATAAAAATTAGTTTTTGTAGGGGAACCCCATTATGGAGTGGTGATAGGGTGTAAGTTTGTTCGGAAAAAAGTTGGGGAGGGGAATTAACGATTAATTATTTTCTGTGCATAGTATTGTTCAATTTCTTAAAATATTGGTTTAAATATTCTTTCAAGAAAATTGGATGTTGAGGAGAGAAACAAAAATAATTCTCCTTCGGAACCCGGACGTAATTCTCCTTCAGAACAGCCGAATATAAGAACCTAATAGTATATGTATGTATGTATTATATATAGTCCCCCCATTGACCATTTAAACTATTTTTTAATATTATAATAACGCAACACCACAAGTTACGTGAAATGGTGAAAAATTATATAATATTCGGCCCGGCTAAACTAAATGCATTTTAACTTGTTTTACGGCTCGTTTACCTTTTTTTAGACTAAATGGAAATTCATTCCAGGAGAAACTTGTGCGACCTGTCCCACCTATATCACATTATCATACACATTCTCACAACAGCTGCCGAACATTTTAGGTTACGGCCTAGAGGTCTTTAATAGCCCAGTTATTATCACAAAACGCTTTGTCCGTCCGTCTATGGAAATGTGTCAATTTCAGGCGATACAGATGCATTTATTGGAATTGCTTAAGAATTCATCGCATGGCATAGCAGCACATGGTGACAGTATAAATTATGCAAAAACTCAACAAGACTAGGACGAGTACGAGTACGAGGAACAAGACGCAGCAGAAACAGGACGACTGCGAGTATGTTAAAAAGATAGACACCGTGAGACAGGCCGATGACAGCGTCAACAGTTTTGCAATGATATGAGACACTCCCTCACACACACGCACACACACTGACTAACATTCTGGCAAACAATTCAACAAACAGGACAACATTTCGCTTGTGTTGAGCTGCCGCGATAGGGCGACGTTGTGGTGGTAGTGGTGGCGGTGGTGCTGTTGCTGGTGACTCTAGTGTTGATGTGGGATTTTGTGACGGGTAAATAGGCTTTAGAAATGCGTGTCACAGCATACATTAAATGAGAGCGCAGAGATTGTCGTTTGCATTTCCTTGTCAAAACTAATTGCACCGCACATCAGTCAAATGTCACAGGAAAGATTCTCCTGTTCCAATGTGTGTGAGTGAGTGTGTGTGTGTTTTTTTCACTGGGCTCAACAAATTTTTGTCGTTGCTGATTTTGCTACTGGCGCTGCTCCACTCCTACGCCAGCCAGACACCCGACAAAGAAGAACAAAATTGTTTTCGCTTGAGTAGTGGGATATGCAAATTGTTTCGGATGCATGCGATGATTGCGTTGCAAGTGAGAAAGTCGAGAAATTATTCTGATTGCAACTGCAAGCGGCATCGAGCTGACAGTTCGATGCAGGATACATGGATGAATGAAAATGTGTATGCGATCAATAGTGGGAATGGGGTTAAGTCAGAGCAATTCCACATGAAGTTAGGCGGCAACTATTTGAGGATAAGATTTCGTTGGAAGTTTTGTAACTTGAGATTTGTCAGCTTAATTAAAAAAGATTTTGTACTTATTTGTAAGGATGTACTAAGACAGGCAGGAGAAGTTTACATATATCGAATTTCCATTATATTTCATTGTTTTTAATATAAATCCAGGCAGTTTTAATAGGAGTAAATATTTTCAATATTTATTTGCAATCATTGTCGGAAGCAGGGCTCTCAGGTGATAAGATATCTTAAAAATCATCTTGTCAACGCTGCTGCTGAAAGAGGCGTTGCATTAATAGATGACTACAACAATGTGCTGTGCCGAAACATTTTGTACATTTGTCTTGCCTAGAGTGGTGGGAGCAAATTTTATACAAATTTTGCTTTTATAGGAGAGCTCACCTAAGCATTAAAGGAAGTCTATCAACTTTTCCCCTTAAGGGGTGCTGAAATAGGGGAAAGACATGTTTGGGGAAAATGTTGAAAAGGGTTAATCATACATTTAACTCCACTAGCGGTTTTTGTATGGGAGCCCCATTATGGAGTGGAGATAGGGGGCAAATATGTTTGGGGAGAGAAAATGAATGGCGGCCAGTCTTACATGTCTTTTCTCTAGGTGTGACTAGGGGCAGTTTTGGGCATTTCCTTAATAAAAAAATTATAAAAAATTAAAAAAATGTTTAGAGATCCATCTTAAGGGTTGAAGATAGAGGTAAGGTACGTTCTTAGTAAATTTTGGGCTGACAAAATATTGGGAGTTGATCATACATTTAACTGCCCTTGGGGCCTGCTTAGGACAGTTAGAGTGGTGGGAGCAAATTTTATAAAAATTAGTTTTTGTATGGGAACCCCATTATGGAGTGGGGGTAGGGTGTAATTTTGTTCGGAAAAAAGTTGGGGAGGGGAATTAATGGGGATCGGTCTTACATTTAAGCCCTATAGGGGCTACTCCGAAGCGGTTTTAGCTTTTTATATATTTTTTCCGACAACATGCAACCGCCCAATTTGTTGGCTCATGCATTTTTTTCCGAACCTCACAAAATAGGCAGTTCTAGCGTATCAAAATCGAAATGTTGCCCACTATTCCATCCCTAATTTTCATAATAGGTGTATCTAGATGAAAAATAACATGATGTGGGAAATTTGATCAGTAATAGTGTAAGTTTGTATGGAGGCTTTATCAAAACATGGATCCATGTATACCACTTTCACATCTATTATCAAAATACGTGCTCTGTTAAGAATGTTTTTTACCGAAAAATTGTGTTCAGCGACGAAGCTGATTTTTGGCTCAATGGGTACGTAAATAGGCAGAATGGTAGATTTTGGAGTGAATATCAGCCAGAAGCATTGCAAGAGCTACCAATGCATCCAGAAAAAGTCACAGTTTGGTGCGCTTTATGGGCTGGTGGCATCATTGGACCGTACTTCTTCAAAGATGATGCGAATCGTAACGTAACTGTGAATGGTGAGCGCTACGGTGAGATGATATCCAATTTTTTATGCCCAAAATGCAAGAGCTTGACTTGCATGACATGTGGTTTCAACAAGACGGTGCCACATGCCACACAGCACGCGCGACAATGGACTTATTGAGAGGCGAGTTCGGTGAACATTTTATTTCACATTCGGGACCGGTCAATTGGCCGCCTAGATCGTGCGATTTAACGCCTTTAGACTATTTTTTGTGCGACGATGTTAAAGCTCATGTATATACAGACAAGCCCGCTTCAATTGACGCATTTGAAGACAACATTGAAGCAGTTATTCGTGAGATACCGGCCGAAATGTTGGAAAGAGTATACCGAAATTGGACTAAGCGGATGGACCATTTGAGGCGCAGTCAAGGTCAACATTTGCATGAAATAATCTTCAAACGTTAAATTATATGGACCGTACTATCGATTCAAATAAATATTTCATGCATTTTTCTGAATTTTATGTGTTTTTTTTTTTGAAAAACTTGAAAGACAATTTTATCAAGATCCAATGGAAAATTTATATTCTAGATCAGTAATAGGGTAAATTGAAGGGATATATGTATGTGGGCTAAATCTGAACCGATTTCTAAAAATATCAGCAGCGATCGTCTTTGGTTCAAAAAACTTACTTATTGAAAATTGCACGGCAATCGGAAAACAATTGTGACCTGTAATGTGCGAACAAGCTTTAGATTGACAGCAGGCGGACGGATGGACAGACAGATATTGTTAAATTGCCTCAGCTGGTTATTCTAGCCTAGCCTATCGGTATAGCTTAAAGTTTTTCTGGAAATTCAATTCAATTTCCCCGGAATACGGGACATATTAGAAAATATTTCATTGATAATTTTGAGTACTGATTTAGATTTTATATATTATTTGGAAATTTGAGATATATTTCAAATTCATATATTCACATTACTGACAATAATAACACCGTGCGACAATTTTACATTTATTTCATTGGACCTGAGCAAGGCAATATACACATTAAACTAGGATAATATGTAGAAAGTCAGCTTTTTTAATTTTTCTCCTTTTACAAGACTTTTCTTTTTCAAAAAAATACAGACCTTTAAATTATTTTTTTTCATACTTTACCGAGCCATACAAAGGCGATATGTGTATCAAATTAATGAGAAGAATATCTGTTAAAAATACTTTAAATATAATGCTTCTATCTGTATTAGTATAGCATTAACAACAATTTAAATTTTCTCGTGCTATCTTGTAAACTTTAAATTTCTTGTTTTCCTAGATGAATATTAAATTTTGTATAATGTTTGGAATATTTTCCCCCTTTTTCTATATAATATTTTCGTCTCTAGACGAATGAATCTTCTAAATTCATAATATTCTCCGTCATACGAGTTATTTGATTCCTTAGCCATTGTTTTTAATTTTGAATGTTGCGTCTGTGATTTAAATGACCAATTTTAATGGCGCCTTCAATTCTGATGATTAGTCGAGAGTAAAATATTTATAAAATGATAAATAATTTGTAGAATGTTTTGACAAAAACATTAGTTTTTAATTTGCAATATGCCAGCATTTAAAAAACACACCAGTTACTAAATGTTGATATTTAAACCATATTGGACAAGCCTAAAATAAATTATTTTCTCCCGGGAATTCCCGGGATTCCCGGGTTAGAAACTTTTCATTCCCGTTTTCCCGGGAAATGAAATAAGTCCGGGAAACCCCAAACACTAGGCCTAAGCGACCCGGAAGTCAAGTTCGTAGGGTACTCGGTTATCACCTTGGCGACTCCCACCAGAGCATCTGGTCAGTCGCTGTAATAAGTAAATATAATGGTCTTAGTCACCCGTCTATCCTCATATAATTTCTGAAATTATGACAATGCAAATATTAGAGGAAGAGCACACGAGTGGATGGAGAGCTGAACAAAAATCGCTATTTGAATCATTTCGTTTTTAATATACGTTACGCTAAACATTTGACCTGTAGCACAAACTGATGTAGGGTATAGAGCAAATAGATATACATTTCTCTACCAACATTAATTTCTGTAAAGACAATAATTTTCGGTTAAGGTTAAAATAAACCGATGTCAGAAGCACCCAAAATCGGTATGCTCCACATTGATCAGATCTTATATAGGATAATGTAATTTTTATTAAATGAAAAATTTTGGTTCTGCTTGTGAAATTTGTTTTTCATTTAAAGAAATTGCAGCAAAATGATTACTTTTGCCCAGCATGGATCAATGTGTTCACCATGGAATTTTGACAGGAAGCAGAGAACTTCCCATAATCTCGTATTTGACTTCATGTGTATTGGAAGAGGATATAAATATTTCTTTACTTACCCGAAAGAAATCCCACGTTGAACCGTGCAACAGTGTTCCATATTGCACTTCCGTTTGCATGGCTAAATCCTCCGGCGAATTTATGGGCGTCACCATACGTTCCACCGTGAGGAAGGCAGCCAAATTGGCAGTGTACGATGAGATGAGGATAAGGGTGAAGAACCACCAGACGGCACCCACAATCCGTCCGGATATCGATCGCGGTGATATATCACAGCCCTGCTGCATAAAGGCGGCCAAGGAAAACCAAAAGGAATTCAAGATGCTGAAATCATTGACAGCTGCCGAACCAGTGGCGCCACCTGGACCGCCCACAACGCTGGTGCCGCCCGGAGTGACAGCCGGCATAGGTCCAGGAACCGGTACACCACCAATGATCCCGGGTGGCTGTTGATTTGACATTTGTTCATGATGAGCATGATTTTCTGCAAAAGAGAAGAAGCGAGATGAAATGAAACAAATTTTAGAGTAAACATTAAATGTAGAGCAAAAGCTGGGAAATTTCCTATCTGACTCGTTTCAATTGACAAGGGGCCAGCAGGCAGACCATTGAATATGACCAAGATTTCTGTGAAAAGAATACAAATCATGCTGGCTTTCTGTATTGTATCGTTGTGACTTTCTTTTCTTTTTGTTTTGTTGTGTTTTTGGCTGTGTTCTTTGTTTAAGTTCATTTCAACTTGGAAGTGCACAATGAAAGCATCAACATCTGTACCAGGACTGCCAGAACTACAAGTACGAGTAGGTATGAGTTACAAACTATTCATCACACTCGTGCATACAGCACTGTTGAAATGCGGAGCGACCGGGGAGGGGGTCTGTGTGGAAACA
The DNA here is from genome assembly GCA_947397865.1 of Polietes domitor. Taxonomy (NCBI): domain Eukaryota; kingdom Metazoa; phylum Arthropoda; class Insecta; order Diptera; family Muscidae; genus Polietes; species Polietes domitor. The sequence goes on along the minus strand of OX377621.1, from coordinate 14,573,360 downwards.
TTACGGTTGATTTCAATATTGTGAAGTGTGTGCACACTAGGCCGGGACGATTTCAATAACACAAAGTGACAATAATACAAAAACATTCTGCAACTGTATTTTTGTTTAATAAATCTCTATGGTATTTTTTTAACTTTTTTGTAGAATGAGATACAAATATATTTTTTCCAATTTCAAGAAAATTTCTTCTTGTTATACAGATTATTGTGCAATTTAAAGAAAAAATGTTTTTTTTAACATTTTTCTATTTTTTTATATTTATTTTATAAACAACAATATAGCTTCGATTTATGTAGTCATAACTAATAGCGTTAGTAAGATCCTCCACAAGTTTCATGTTGGTGTTCCTGGTACTTACACTAAAACTATTATAAACATGATAGCTGTCGAAATTAAAAATCTTTAATATATAATTAAAATGATTTATTTTAAGCCGTCTTCACAATTGTGGATGTTCCCGACTAAAATGGGTCTTTGTTTAGTTTAATGCGTTGTTCCAAAATATGTCGGCATTATCCGTGTTCATTCATATACATTAATTATTTATAATAAATATTTTTAACTTCAAGAGCAATCAAGTTTGTAATTGTTTTGGAATATGTACTTAGAACACCATAATTAAACTTACTCACAATTAGCTAATAACAAAATTATTTACAAAAGTCTAAGTAATATTTTTTGGTTATAAAATAAATAAGAAAAAAATAATTTGTTTAACAAAAAATATTTTACAAAAATCGAAGGTACAGCTTTATAATTTAACATTTTTAATTTATTTTTTTGTTTATAAAGTAAATAAGAAAAAAATGGTTTAACAAAAATTATTTTGCAAATTCGACGGTATAACTTTATAAATTAATGTTTTTAATTTATTTTTTTGTTTGATTTGAACTGGGATATTGTCCTGGCTCAAGACCATTTTGCTTCTATATTTATTCTGTTTTTTGTTTATAAATTATATTGTAAAAATCGAAGGTATATTTATAATTTATTGTTTTTAATTTAATTCTTTGTTTATAAAAAAATTAAAAATTACTTCGTAAAATTAGAAGGTATAATTTTATTATTTAATCTTTTCCGTTTATTTTTTAATAAATAAGAAAAATTAAAATAAAATTAAAAAATGTGTATTTTAAAAAAAATATATTGTAAAAATTGAAGGTATATTGATAATGTATTGTTTTTAATTTAATTTTTATAAAACAAGAAAAAAAAAATAATTTGTTTAACAAAAATTATTTTACAAAAATCGATGGTATCATTTTATAATTTAATGTTTTTAATTTATTTTTTGTTTATAAAATAAATAAGAAAACAATCAAAATAATAGTTTGTTTGACAAAAATTATTTTACTAAAATCGAATCTATATGTTTACAATTTATTGCTTTTAATTTAATCGTTTGTTTATAAAATAGACATAAATTATATTGTAAAAGTCGAAGGTATAATTTTATAATTTATTTTTTAATTTACTTTTTTATAAAACAAATAAGAAAAAAAAATAAAAATTAGCAAATAAGAAAAAAATAAAAAAATTATTTGTTTAACAAAAAATATTTTACAAAAATCGAAGGTATATTTATAATTTATTGTTTTTAATTTAATTCTTTGTTTATAAAAAAATAAAAAATTACTTCGTAAAATTAGAAGGTATAATTTTATTATTTAATCTTTTCCGTTTATTTTTTAATAAATAAGAAAAATTAAAATAAAATTAAAAAATGTGTATTTAAAAAAAATATATTGTAAAAATTGAAGGTATATTGATAATGTATTGTTTTTAATTTAATTTTTATAAAACAAGAAAAAAAAAATAATTTGTTTAACAAAAATTATTTTACAAAAATCGAAGGTATAATTTTATAATTTAACGTTTTTAATTTTTTCTTTATTAATAAATAAGAAAAAAATTAAAAAATAATTTGTTTAACAAAAATTATTTTACAAAAATTTTAAAATTTAATGTTTTTAATTTAATTTTTTGTTTATAAAATAAATAAGAAAAATATCAAAATAATAATTTGTTTAACAAAAGTTATTTTATAAAAATCGAAGGTATGCGTTTATAATTTATTGCTTTCAAAATAAATAAGAAAAAAATGTTTAGCAAAAATCACTTTACAAAAATCGAAGTTATAATTCTTTAATTTATTGCTTTAATTTAATTTTTTGTTTATAAAATAAATAAGAAAACATTTTTTAGGATTTTTTAATTTTCTGTAAAATTAAAAGAAATTTGCTTGAAATTAGAAAAAAGTATTATCATATCATAAAAAAAAATAAAAATATTTTTAAAATTACTTTATGACAAAAATACATTATTTTCGACCCACCTTAGTGTCTACAGTTCATGATTTTTTTGAAAATAGGGACATGCAGCTTTATTTGCCACAAAGAAAAATATATATTTTGAAAAATATCTTCAAAATCGGAAAGTATAGAACAAATTTGTGAAATCACTCTATAGGCTTTATCTTTTTTGTTTAGATCTCTTTTTGGAATGGCCACCTGAATTGATCAACCACAATTCGCAACCATCGAAGAAGTAAATTGCATATAGATTGGCATTCTTTTTTCATACACAGATGTGTCCCAGAAAACTCCACAAAAGGTGTATCCCAACCACTACCAATTCAGAAGCGTTCCTGTCTAGTGTACATGCCGACGGTGTTCCCTTCTGTCCAACTTTGTGTTCCAGCCCTTGTGGTATTGGTGTAGTTGTTATCTTTAACTACCGTATCTTGCTCCCTCTTTGTGTGTGTGTGTGCGCGCGTGTGTGTGTTTGTTTGTTTTCACAGCCGTTTCATAGTCGGAACAGCATGGATGGTATGCTGCTGCTGCTGTTGCTGATATTTGATGGCTGTGCCTTTGACTTTTTATTCCTCATGACTTCACATATCTTCTGTCAGGGAATTCATGCAACGTGTTCGTACGTCTGTCTATCTCTCTGCGTGCGAGAGTATGTCTGAGTAATACTGTAGATGTATGTACATATGTATGAATGTAGGTAGGTTCATTTGTTGTAGTCATTTTTTCGCTTCGAGGTTATCGTGCCTGGCATACAAAAAACTTCTCGTTCTCTCCACACGTGTGCGTGTGTGTGTAAGCCTGTCTGTTTGTATTATTTTTTTGTATCTTTACGCAAAAATTAAATTAAGGCATACATCCAACACTGCTATCATCATTACATACATGTGTTCGTTATATACTCGTGCATTCGCACACACACACTCTTACATTGGCATTCATGTTTATAACTACACTGTGTATACATGTATGTGTTTGTGCGTGCTACCAGCATAAGTCATTTTAACATGACTGATTTGAATTTTGTTTTTCTGTTTATTTTTTTGCAGTATTTTTGGTGCTTTTCTTTCTCTGGCAACATTTTATACATTCACGCTTGCAGCTCTTTGTCTACGCCAGACAGCAGAACGTGATATGTTAGTTGACGTGACACCGTGTGTCACGCACAATCGTGTTCCAAAATTACACTTCATGCGTGTGCGTTGTGGGTACGTGAGTAATACACAAAAGTCCAGTTGATATATGATTTGTGGAATTATGGAAATTCCACTGAAAATATATTTGTTCACATTCGAAATTAATCCGCACAGAAAATACAATAAAAAAGTGGAATTTTATGTTAAATCAACGAGCGGATTTCGTTGGAAAAGGTTGAATTTTTTGTTGATGATTTGACATGACGATCAAATGTTTAATGTTTAATATTGTCATCGTTAAAGATCACTCATCGCCCACATTGCATGCAAAAAGTTTTCAGAAATTGAGACAAATCGTTCTCGGTGGAACAACCCTTTCAAAAATCAACAATTTTACTAAAAATTAGCCGTTTTAGTAATTGGTGGATAAAATATAATTTAAATATGTCCACTACAGCGTACCAGGTTACAAGTAAAAAAAAGTTCGCCGCACACCTTCGAATATGAAGTATTATTGAAAGGTAGTTTCAAAAAATTTTTTTATTTTTTTATGCCGAACGTAGGGGTAGCGCTTTTACATTTTTCTATATAACTTCTGCATTTATAAACGGATTTTCAAGTGTGTGACTTCAAAGACAAAGAAATCGGCCTCGTCGTGACAAAAACATCGATGTATCACACTTTAAAATCCGTTTATAAATGCAGAATTTATATAGAAAAATGTAAAAGCGCGACCCCTACGTTTGGCATAAAAAAATAAAAAAAAATTTTTTGAAACTACCTTTCACGAACTACCTTACCTCACGGCGAACTTTTTTTTTTGAGGTACGCCCTAATGTCCACTCCTATGTCGATATGGGTAACAAATTCTTTGAATTCTATATTTTTAAAGTTTATGTCTTTTAAAGTCACTTTAAATTTGTTTATGTTGGGCGATTTAAAATTTTAAATTTGAACAACCGATTACTTTGACTTTGTAAGGTATATTCTACCTACTACATTAATTTTTATTTTGATTTTCATGTTTATGTTTGACATTTGCAAAATGGGACTCTATACGCTCGAACAAAATTGGGAGATATTAAAAACTTACTTTCAACGTATTCTGTAAGAAATGTGCGTGGAAATTTTCGATCTTCTGTTCAGTTTTTGCATCAACTTCACAGGGCAACATGAAAAAATATAACCATATATGGACACCACTACGTGATAAAAGCCTCCCAGTTTTTGGCCAAAGTCATGCTCTTTTTTATGGGTCCCAAAGATTTGGGGCATCAGTGTCATTTTTTGCAAAAAGTTATCATTTTCTCAGGCTCATATCTTCCAAACCATTTAGAATTTAGATTTACTCTTTGAGGCAAAGTTGTAGCTCTAATCATAAAGAACAAAATTTGTTAATATAAAAATTCGTCTTCAAGGTTAAAATCGCAAAAAAACTTTAAAAATTGATTTCTTTAAACCTTTTTCCCCTGTTAAGCTCCATAGGTAGCAAAACCGTTCAAAATGCAAGCAAACAATCAACTACAAAATGTACCAAAGATTTCAGTAAACAACTTTGTAGAACATATGAACTTCCTCGGAATGATTCTTAACACCGTTTAGGCAGGAAAAATATGTCTTGCAGGACTGTTGCTCTTAATGGTCAGTCCGACTACAGTGCGTATGAGTGACATTATCCTTAATCAACAGTACGTATACGCTACCTACACACACTACAGCCTATGAGATTTGTGCGACGACATTTGCTATTTTGACCCAGAAGATGAAGTTTTTTTGATTTTATATGTTCACAATTTTTATTCTTTATGACAAGAGCTACAACTTTGCCTCAGAGTGTAAATCAAAATTTCTAACGGTTTGCAAATTTTTGGGGCCCATAAAAAAGTGCATGACTTTGGGCAACACTGGGAGACACGGTTCACGGTACAGAGTAGGAGGTTATACATCAGTTGGGACAGAACAAAGCGTAACGCATTGAAAGAGTGACTTGGACCAAATGAGTTTCACGACTTTGAGGTGTTTGAGCCATGTCCCTCCGTCCGTCTGGCTGGTTGGCTGGTGTACACGATAACTCTCGAAAGGAGTTTATGAACAGCTTCAAACTTTGAACATGGTAATATTTCTTCCCAAGCTTAGTTTAAGTTCGAAGATGAGCGAAATTGCCACCCCCCTTCCGGTACCTCCCACACAAATAGCTCATATCCCAATGTTAAATAAAAACCCATATAACTTCCAGACGGATATTCAGAATCAGCTACATTTTGGTATTTGATAATAATCACTTTACACAAATCACCCAAAAGTATGTATAATTAAAGCTGTTATAGCTCTATACTGATGATCGGAATACTTTAAAATTTGATATTTAGCAATGCTTTTTTACATTCGCATGGAATATGGGCGAAATTGACACACCCTTTCCGGTACCTCCCACACAAAGTTACATAAAATTTGTTTACAATAAAACCGACATAACATCCATACGAGTAGTAAAAAGCATTTGCAATTTGATATTTGAAATTGTTTTCATAATCACTTTAAACATACAAAAATATTTACGCTTTAGCCACACCCCTTAATATACCTCCGACACAATTGTCTCCATCGTAGGTAATCTTAAATTCTTCATAACTTCTATACTGGTGCATGGAATCCACTATGGCTTGTTATTTGAACATGTTTTTACAATTGTTCTATAAATGTGGAAGCTGGGACCATGTGATACGAACCTCCTAGTACCTTCCACACAAATTATCCTGCCCTACGATAAATTTTCCTTTTAACTTCCGTAAATATGTTCTCTGAGAGTGAGGGTATATATAAGTCGGTTTAGCCGACTGAAGCTTGTTTACTTGTTTTGTCTTTTATCACGTAGTGGTAATCGTATATGGTTATATTTACATGACTTAAAAAATTACAAACAGCGTTTTTGAAGCGAGTTAATGAAAATGGATCGTTATTTGACAAACCAACCCGTATACGTTCTCGTCCACTGCGTTCAATCGAAAACATCGCTGCTGTGGCTGAGAATATCCGAGAACATCCATTAACATCAACTCGTCATCGTTCTCAGGAACTGAACATTTCTGGCACTTCTTTGAGAAGAATTTTGCATAAAGATCTCGGTACGAGGGCTTTCAAAGTTCAATTGGTCCAACAACTGAAGCCTCATGAATATCCGATAATTTAATACAGAAAATGGATTTTAAGAGCCAAAATGTTCGGAATCTTTTTACAAAAATGTGGGCTGCGGCGTCAATTTCCATCCGATGTTCATCAATTAGACATCATTCGAAAGGTATTGACTGTCGCTAGTATATTTAAAATATACTACCACCAAATTTGTTCAGTTGTCACTACGGAAAACACACAAAATGACTATAAAGGTCCAAAAATTCGACCAATAAGTTACTCTTAGACATGAATCAAAATTTATATTTTTATTTAATTTGACAAGATTGCAGCACAAGAAATACACGCGAAAAACATGCTTTTTAGGGGTATTTTCATGAGCGTTTGGCTCACAGACGGCTTGACCTAAACTCAAATCATCATTAAACAATCCAAACTTTATTTCCGTGGGGTGAATGGAAATTGTTTTTCCATTTGTATGGACCGCGACCCAGTCTATATACATACATCTCTTTTATTTTCGTCTTTCCATTGTTGGACATAAGGCCCTAGGTTTTTGGAGGAATTTTTAGTGGTGTTGTAACTAATACCGACACTCTTTATGCCGCCGACTGTATATGGACTTCATACCATGATTGTTTTTGGTGCGCTTATAGTAAGGGTGGCATAATCAATATATCAAAAAAAAAATAACTAGACTAATTTTTTATATTTATAATTGTGTTTTTATCGAATAAAATTTGTAGGGAAAACTGTACGTTAGGAAATTGCCCTACCAGCAGCTTAAGATATGAAATGTAATAGTGGCCTAAGTCTTATTGAGATTAAATTAATAGTAAATTGAATTTCGTTTCAGGTATATAATAAAAGAAGTCAAATCTAACGATGCTTAATTAAATCCTTAGAAAAAAGGAAATATTTGAAAAGCATCTATATCCGTTCAACAGTACTATGCATTACCCTTGCCATCAGTACTATTCATTACCCTTAGCATTCCTTTAACTACGTGAGTTTAGCTAGGGTGTATCAAAAATTCTGATTACGTCTGTCTAGAAATTAATCAAGTTAAGCTCAAAACCGATATAAAACCAAAAAAAAAACATATTTTTAGAAATTTCGAAAGCATTAATATTACATAAGTTTGGCTTTTTAAATAGCAACTATAAACAAAATAGTTAATTGCCTTTAACACTAATTGTCGAAAATTTCAATTAACATTTTTCTAAATCCATATTATGACCTTTTAGCCATTTTCAAATCTATTTAGGTCATGATTTAGGTATTAGGGGATTTTTCAAACTTAGTTTACTTCTGCCGAGATATGGATAGACAACTATATTGAAAGAAAACGCTTAACCACATTGACTTACCTGCTTGATATTGTACAATTCGCCATTCGTACGGTGAAAATCTCGAGACAAAGAATAACACAATGCTGACTCCAATATAGCTGAATATCACGCTCACCTGAAAATTATAAAAAAACAGGGAAGTAGAAAACATTAAAACACTTTTTAGTACCTCAAATTTGTAAATGAAAAGTCTTATCCTTTTGTATATCCTTTCTCAATTCATATATTTTGACATTCCTAACTTAGACCTTACATTTGACCGTACTCTACCTATGGTCCCGAGGCAACTTTCAGGGGCAGACCGACATTTTCTTTGTTCAACTGAATGAACACACATATGTATGTATATTCAATTTACTTTCAGTAAGTTCTTAATACAAATGAACAAACGTGGCAAACCCCAACCACTCTCACACGTGCCGGCATAATAATAATAGTGTATCATGTGTGACCTGCCCTTCATTAGAACAACTTATTTAGTAGAAAATTGAAAATAATTCAAGGAAATAATAATATATGTATTCGCATGGCGGCATGGCATACAAGTCACAATAAAATACCTGGTGACCAGTCAAATTATGACCCACATGAGAGCATGGTATGTGTGGTCCATGCCCAAACAATAGCACAACGACAAACAACACAACACGTGTTGTTTGATGTTGTGCCTTATGTGACCTTACCGGGAGAAACTGGTACACCTGAACAAATGACAGACTAACAATAGGCAACAAGCCGTATCAAAATGTATTACATAGTTAATAGTCCCGTAATCCGAATATATACATTCACATCATACTACGTAAGCTCACACGCACAACATGCCTTTGGAAGGAGGTGGAGGTCTAAGGAGGCTGACAACATGCAGGTCTACTCATCTGCAAACACCTACGCAAGGGATGACTGGGATTCCTTGGCAAGTCTTTGTTATACATCAATTTGTGAGTGTACAGTCGACGATGTAGATCTAAGGGCACCGGTAAAAAAATCAATTTAAAACAAGTAAGGAAAGGCTAAAGTCGGGCGGGCCACTTTCCAACCGAATACAATTCAACTCGGTAAAAAAGTGAAAACGGGAAGAATTTTTGTATGTTTCCTAATCATAGGCTAATATGACCTGGTTCGATTAGTCAAATCGATAAGAATATTTGTATCGGGGCTATATCCAAACGAGGAAAAATGTGACTAACTTTCACAATAAGTTCTTCTAGTTCAAATATAAAGTGTTATGCTCACTTTGAAGAAATTCAGTGAAAATTCGTGGTTTCTGGGGGCGGAAAAAGTTAAATCGGGAGTGAAATTCGTATGAGAGCTATATATAAATCTGAACCGATCTAACACATTTTTACCACAGGTGTTTCTAGTTGAAATATAAGATGTTTTGCCAATTTTGAAGAAAATATGTTGTTATATGTGGTATCTAGAGTGAAAAGAGTCAAATCGGGAGTGAAATTCGTATAGGGGCTATATCTAAATCTGAACCGATTTTCTTCAAATTAAATAGCGTTCGTTCTTATCCCGAAAAACTTCGTTGTGCAAAGTTTCGTTTGGTCCTGGCTACAATTGCGACCTGTATCGTGATTACAAGAATAGATGGACGGACAGACAGACATTGCTAAATCGATTTTATCAAGTAGTCGATCGGTATAATTAACAATGGGTCTATATCTCTTGCTTTTTTGTGTTACAAAGAAATGCACAAATACATAATACTCTCGTGGAGTGTATACAAATTTTGCTCCGATTTAAAAATATTTTTATGAGGAAAAAATCGCAACTTGAGAAAAAAACGCAATTTTTACAACAAATGTGGCAAGTTATAATGCTGCAGAATGTTTTCGTGCTAAACACTGATCATATTTATTCCCCGCTGGTATTATTAACCTACACCTATAGACATTTCCCCGACTGTATGTATATGGAAGCATATGTTGGTGGCACTTCTATTTTTGGTCTATTTGTTGCCAAGCCTAGGAAGCAGCACAACAGGAGAAATCTTGTGGCAATAGAGACGATACAACAAATTTGCTCATTTAATTTATGTCAAATTACTTTTTGTTACTTTATCTACTCTCGCTTAAATGTTCTGGCTTTTATTAGCTGCTAACGTCAGCTCTTCCAAATCTGGCAAACTAAATATTATTCATAAGCTTAACTGCTGCAGGGATACTGTCGTATTTTTTTTGTGCAGAAGAAGAATAAGAGTGTTCTAGTAACTCCGTTCGCATATGGTATTAGGGCAATTATTTTGTTTGGCGCCCACACCAGCACACATGCTAACAAACACAATTACACACGTAGGTAGGTAGACCCTAATTAGCTTACAGCACATCTAGGTTTTGTGAAGGAAGGCATGTATATGCGTGGCGGCGGCATTGTTTGTGCCTTCACTTGTTATCATATCCGTTTCCGTGATTTGGAGTTCTTCCTCTGTTTTGTTTGCTGTATGACTGAGTTTGGGGAAGGCGTTAGATCTTAAGCTCTTTTCAATGTGGTAGTTGGCAGAGCATTTATTTTGTTTTAAACGCATAATTTATTGTGAATTTTTGTAATTGTTTTAATTAGCCATTACTCTGTTGTTACTCTTTAAGATTAAGTTCCCACAGGATCATAAACTAAATGAGAGTTAAGTGGAATCAATGTAGGAATAGTTAAATTTGGGGTTTTTAAAATATCTTTTCAACAAATTGTTTAAGGGGTTTAAGGCCATATAGCGCACTCCACATGCGACAACTTTGTCTTATTGAAAGCCTCATCAAGAATATTGCCCAAAAAACCATATCGGTCATTGGAACGCCTAAAGAAGCGATACAATAGACATAATTTCAAATTGAATAACAGTTGTATAATTCTCTGGTCACTGACATAGTGACGTATGAGTGATAGAATTTATTGAGGATAATAACACTCATTCGCATAGTTATGAGACTTAAAGAAAATCAGCTTTTTCGATTGGTGTTAATTGATTTTAAAGCAACAATTGGTCGGGAATATTGTATAGCTGAATAGCAAATCTGGATGTTTCAAATTATTCAGCGAAGATATTAAAACATCCGATATATGTGGTGTTAATGGATAAGTTGTGCACATACACTGCACGCATCTTGCCGACAAATTGTCATATGTAATGGTCAAGAAAAGCCTGGTTAGTTTACGTTATATCTAGCCTGAAACTAGAAGGTTGGTTGGGAAGGGTTCTGATATGCGTTTTATTCTACTGAAGCCAGGTCTGTCTGGATATTTGACAAGTGTCTAAATTTACCAATTGAAATTAGGTCGGACGGAGTTAAGATACTTCTAATACTTTTATCCAGACCATAAATATATCCCTTCTTCGCCCAGTATCAATTCCTCCTCAATGAACTGACCTACTATTGCATATGGGCTTCTCTCAAAAAAGGTCTACCAAAAAAATAAATCAGATCACACTATTAGCTTTTAACTTTATTTTTTCCTTATTTCGACAACTTTTTTATTATGAAACTTGAAGTTAACTTGTTCTCTTCTATTTTTATTAAAAGTTGAAGTGTTATAACGAATTTTACAATTTTTTTTTACTACGAGTGGAAATTTTTGTCCCGTCCGTTTTGTCGCGTCCGTATTTCTGCTGTACCTAATTAAAAAAGAGATAATTCTCATATTTCATAAATCCACGAACAAAATATATCCTCACCTTCATTTTCATGTATATAAGGAAAAACAAATTTCTCAAAAATCACTGAACTTTGTATATTTCTATAAGACCTTCAAAAGTACTTCTGTTTTTGTCGCGTCGGTTGCGATGTAAAATTGTTTATAATTTTGTACAAATTTGTACTAAATCCTAACGATATATTTTTAAAATGTAGTACGAACCACACAGCTAGTTCAATGTCCACACAAAAAAATTCTAGTTCCTCACGGAAATATTGTTCGGATTTTTTTAACTATAATTTTGAAATTATTTCGTTTCTAGATCAGACTGTCTGTGAACGCTCCTGAAAACATCCCTAAAAATCATGTTTTTCCCATGTAATTTTTATACGGGTGGCTGATGAATACTGGATGTAATGAATAATGATTTTTGCACATACGTCACCGGCTATCGTCATGTCATTTAAATTCTTTTATTTTTAAACCCGTTAAAAAGGTTTAATAAAAATGTATCAGTTGTCAAATGAACAAAGAAAAAGTAATTTACATGAATTAAACAAAAAGTTATTTTAGTTTCTTAATGTAGTGTCATTCATCAGCCACCCTGTTGTAGTTTTGTGCAATTTTTTCTGAATTAATAGACCCCTGAAAGCACTTTAATTATAATTATTTACTCTTGTCTTAGATCTTTGGTGATCCTTTCTCCTTTCTACAGGACTTTTTATTTCCAAAGGATGTAAATGAAAGATTTTTATCAATTGCTAAATAGAACTGTGGAAGTTACATATATAAACATCATTTACTTTAGTAAATTCCTTATATTTTCAGTGAAGAAGATAAAAACTATGCTAAACAATGTGTATGCCAACGCCCCCAAACTCCATTATAACCAGATGGAGGTCCTTTAATGTCAATCAGCAAGAAAAGATAAGCAAGTATACAATTAAAGACACATCATCGATGCAATCATCATAAAATCTTATTTGGAAAGACTATATTCCATAATAAATGGGACTTGGCTATAATATAATACAGGGTGGGCATTTACGTACCTCACAAAAAATAATTTTCAATATAAAAGTAACAGAGATAACGACCGGAGTTTTCATTTGGTAAACTTATTTACATTTGGGTATCTGTTGGACCATCTCTTTGAGATGGGTTACTTATTGAACTGAGTCCGTATTTAAGTCAATGCACAGAGATAACATAAAATAAAGGTAAAAAAATAAAAATGCAAATTAGGCCAAATGAAAGATAACTAATGATTAACACCATTTCATATTTTTAAAAATATATATTTTCTAAAACAGGTTTTACAGTGTTTCCAGCTTCAAAATTATAGTTTGCATATATTCTAACAAAAACACATTCATTTATAACTTCGAAAAAGAAGTAGTCCACGATATCTGTGTTAACTTGTAAATTACAAAATTAAGCATTTTCTGAAAATGTTGTAGTTAGGGTTTGGGGTCCGGGAATTTCCGAATCGTTTTTCCCGGGATTACCCGTCCAAATTTTTTCGGGAATTCCCGGGAAAAACGAACAAAAATTAAATTTCCCGGGAATACGGGAAATTTTAAAAAATATTTTGTTGATTATTTTGAACACTAATTTAGTTATACTATATAAAAGGAAAATTTCGAAAACCAGATAGGGGAATACACACTTTTTGTGAATATATTTGCAAGATTTTTATCGTGAATCATCATACTAACAATACTATGGCTGATATTAAATTACTTGTTTTCACAAAAAATCGACAAAAAAGGTTAAAATCTTCTCAAAGAAGAATTTGCTTTACATGTGAAATCAGTAAGAAATGGTCTAAAAATAAGGATACAATTTTAAAATTTTTCACTTTCAAGAGAAATCTAATATGAATAGAATTACTTAAATGACAATTTGTGAGAACTAAAGACTATTTCAATGTTTTTATTTTTTATGAATTTATTTAATTAATATTAACATTTTTAATGTATCTACTGTTTCTGCAGTTTAGAATATTTTTCCTCTTTTTCTGTAAAATATTTTCCTCTCTAGGTGAATGAATCTTCTAAATTAAACATTCTCAGTCACACAAGTTCTTTTTTTCCTTAAACATGTTTTTTAATTTTAAATCTAGTGTAGGTGTCAGTCTGTTGTGCTTGTGATTTAAATGTCCAATATTATGACTCCTCCAATTTTTAATTTGTAATATGTCAGTATTTAACCCTAAAAACTAATGTTATTTTCATTTACTAATTTTCTTTTCAATTATTTACGCAATAACTACTACATCAATGAAAAATATTTATTTTTAGATTATTATTATTTTGTTCTGTTCGTCCCGATCCCTTGTTTTATTAAGGATTGCATTCATATTGAAAATTATCAAAAATGTACGAAACCCTTTAAATAGTGTACGGAGTACTTTCATGGGTTAGAAAGCACGCCAATGTTGATATTTTAAACCATATTGGGCGTACTTAAAATAAATTATGTTCCCGGGACATGAAAAAGGTCCGGGAAACCCCAAACCCTAGTTGTAGTCTTCATTTGTCTATACTGTTTGTGAAATTCGCGTACGTATTTACTTGTGTTTTAGGTGTTCAAAAAAACCTTTTAAATATAAAAAAGAAAAACATCCAACATTGATTGGAGTAAAACTATAAGAACAGAAGAGAGAAGAAGTTGTGACTGTACATCATTTAGTAGTCAAAGGGATCATAAGTAAGTACCATAATTATTAAGTTTCAGTTTTTTGCAATATTTTCATTAGAGCCATTTTAAGTGACCCATATTATTACAAACGGAGAAATTTTTCGAATGTTAAACCTGTTACACCACAGCAAGAAGAGAAGTGAATTAATCACAACAATGATCGAAAATATTGAAGAACGTTCCAACAAAATATTCAAGATGGATGCATATTTCTAAATAAGGGAAATTTACTCATTATTAACAACGTGGCCGTGGCCCGCGTATTTTTTTAATCAAAAATAATGTCACATATCAAAAAGCCAAATTTCAGAATTTTATGATAACACCGTTCGACAATTGAACCGGATGATATACGCATGAAACTATAGTCAAAATGGAATTACTTACCGTTTTCAGTTTTTCATGTCTTCATCATGTTCCAAAGGAGGATATTTGTTTAAAATACTTCACATATCACACTTCTATCTGTGTTAGTTCATTTGAAGTCTTGATTTTTAAGAAACAAAATTTTAAATGGTTGTTAATACTAAACTAATACAGATAGAAGCTTGAAATTTAAAATATTTTTAGCACATATTCACATTCACTTCTTTGATTTCGCATTTATAACGGTGTCAAAGGGTGCGAATAAGTATTAAAAGTAATTTTTGAAAAATGTTATCCTTTGGAACTTTTAAGAGGCAACAGGATAAAAAACCAAAACGCTGGTTAACTCTGGTTCAATTGTAATATTGACTGCCAGACAGTGTAACCAGTGTTGGACCAATATTTTCATTATCGAAAATATCCACCGATTAAAATGATAAAAATCCATCCTTTCTCCTGTGTGAAAATTCTTATTTATTTACAGATTAAAAACATTTCAGTTCTGATTTTTTCCTTTTTTTAATTTTTTTTGGTTGCTTCCTCGAACTGGTTCAATTTACAATTATTCTTCTAGTGATGGCATCTTATTTCAGGACTGGATTTTTTACAACGGAACCGTAACAAATTTCACAACAAAAGGTTGTTGCAAATTGTTTATCGTCACCAGCGATCAACTGTCAACGCCTTATCGTCAATTTCTATGAGAAGGCTTCACAAAAAACGAACCTTTTTTCTCGGTTGCAATTTACGCTGCAGATTTCGCTCTCCACTCCCAGGATTGCCACTAAACGTTTTTAAGCTTCTTTGTTGTTGTTTGCGACAGTGTTGCTTTGGGGTCGGGAGGGATTTGTGTGCGTGTTTTCTTTGGGTTGTTTATCCCTCCTCTTGCCAGAGCTGAAGTGCAAACAACAATATCTTTGGCTGTACTCAGCCTCGAACGGATAATATCGTGGCCAAATTCGACGTATTTTCTTCAGCATCGCGAAAAGTCGTCGTCGTTGTTAGTGTTATTGTCGCTGTTTGGTTTGGCTTGTTCTGGGTTGTTGAAAAATGAGCAGAAACTTTACTGTTTACTCTATTAAAGTTTATAAGCTTTCTTTTGAGCCAATTTTTCTTGTTCTTGTTCTACTGCTTTCGCAGCGTTTGTTTCGTTCGTACTTTCGCAAGTACAATAAAACATGACCAACGAAGAGCGAAAAGTTCAAACAACGTCGGCAAGAAGAATAAACTTTATTGAAGTAAATTTTAAAGTTTTCTCATTTGTATTCCGAACGATTGCAACAGCATTGACTTTTGAAGGCATGAGCCAAAACCAGAGTGCACGGCACAGTGGGTTAAGGACGAAAAAGTGGCCATATAAAATCATGGCAGGTGACCTTTGATAGATTAGTTTCTGAAGTTTGAGTTTGAAAATGTTAATTCTTTTTTCTGGTATTTATAGATTCATCTACACTAAGAAAAAAATTATTAACAGCAGAGATTGTTTGCTACCTACCACTAAAGCATGCTATTAAAGCAGGTTCACTGCTATAAAAACAGTTTATCTGCAGTTTTGCATTCCAATTGCTGAAGAATTTGCAGTCTGCTAAAAATTTCTGCTGTTATTAAAAATATAAGAAGTAATTAAGCTTCAGTCGGCTAAACCAACTTACGGAAGTTATAAGGAATTGAATTGTACGTAGGATAATTAGTGTGGAAAGTACTAGAAGTTTCGTGTCACATGGTCCCCGCTTCCATATTTATAAAACAATTGTAAAAATATGATCAAATATTAAGTCATAGTGGATAGTGGTGCATGGACCAGCATAGAAGTTATGAAAGATTTAATTTTACTTTGGATAGGGACAATTGTGTGGGAGGTACAAGAAGGGGCGTGACTAAAACGTAAATATTTTTGGGGTTTAAAGTGATTATAAATAATTTTCAAATATCAAATTGCAAATGATTTTAACTACCCGTATTAATGTTACACCGGTTTTATTTTAAACAAAGCTTATGACACTTTGCGTGGGACGTACTAGGTGTGGCAATATCGCCCATATTCCACATGAATGCAACCTCTATAAAAGCATTTCCAAATATCAAGTTTCATAGTATTCCGATCATATTTATAGAAGTTATAACAGCTTTAATTTTACATAGGTAAGAGCTATTTGTGTGGGAGGTACAGAAAGGGGCGTGGAAATACCCGCCATATTTTGAACACTTAAAGTGATTATAAAAATTATCCAATAACAAAATATAGCCGATTCCGAATATCCGTGTGGAAGTATGTGGGTTTTAATTTAACAGTGGAATATGCGCTATTTTTGTGAGAGGTACCAGAAGGGACTTAAACTAAGTCTGCGAAAAATATTATCATGTGCAAAGTTTGAATCGATTCCTTAACTCCTTTCGAGAGTTATCGTGTACACCAGCCCGACAGACGGACGGACGGACGTGACTCAAACATCTTAAAAAGTTATGAAACGGATTTGGTCCAAACATACTTATGGTCTTAAGTCACTCCTTCAATCTTACACTTTCTCCTACATTGTAGATTGAGGGTATACAAATTACGCGTGAATTGCTTTACCATATTGTTACTTCTGATAAATTACTTTCTGCTTTTGGGTGAAAACTTGAAAATGTTAATAATTCTTGTTGGTATTTATAGATTTATCTACGCTAAGAAAAATGTCTGTTATTAACAGTAGAGACGGTCTGCTACCTATCACCAGACATTTTTTCTGCTATTAAAGCAGGTTTTCTGTTAAAGACAGAGAAAAAGAGTGTGCAGTCTGTTAAAAATTTCTGATGTTAAGTAAAACATAAAAATAATATACAGAATGAGCGTTCTGAAGTTAAAAGATATTCAGACTGAGGGAACATCAATTGCTAGTAGCTCGTGACAATATACCTATAATAAAAAATATTTTTCAAGTAATAATAATGTAAATGTAATAACTTTCTTTCAAAAAGTATTGTGAATATATTCAAGCCAATTTCGTAGTGTTTATATATAGATTATATTTCAGAGAAAATTATCCATATAATCGTTAATATTGTGTACATATTATATGTATTATATTTGATAGAAAAAAAGTGTAGTTTTTTTACTTTTCGCGATAATCTATATATGTGAAAGTGTTAACTCATTTAAGAGTTTTTTTGTATTCGTATTTTTGTGAAATACTACTATAATAATTAATTAATTTAAAAATAAACGTAAACATATTAAAATAAGATCTTTATATTTTTATGTTATTCTATTCTTAAAATATCAAAATAATAATAATAATTTCTTTTCAAGATCTGAGTATAATTTTGTTCCAAAAAACAGCAACTGTTTGCTATTTTAGCAGAGAAAATCTGCTGTCTCTTATTCAGCAGAAAATCTTCCTCTTGAGGAGTCTTTTTGCTTTATTTTACTAACAAATTCTTATCAAAGTATCCTATTCTATTTTATGGGAGAATGTGCTCGATAGAGAATTATATTGCACATTCGACAAATGTAATATACATTGTTCCTTTTCCTGTAGGTTCGAAAACCTTAATTTATATTTTGAGGCAGCAATATTGCGATTTTTCAACACAACCTTGTTACTTTAGATTGTATAGATATTTTTTTAATTTATTAATAAAATTGTATATAACACCTGTACGATTTCTCCACGAAATCAGAAGAACAGTTTGTCTGACTTTATCAAAGTCGGGCGGGGCCAACTGTATGATACCCTTCACTGTCTAAGCCATTGCAATTCGATTAGTTGAGGATTTTGCAAAGTGTCCTATATCATGGACCGATGATACCCTCTTTCACAATGTATGTTTTCAGCTGAATTATAACTATTGTATTGTGCTGAATTTGTAGAAAGTCTGTCAAAACATAAGGTTTCGATAGCGCAATATGTCAAATTGGGAGCAAAATTTGTCTTCAAATTAAATAGCGCCCGTCCTAGGCCCGCAAAACTTCATTTTGACAATTTTCGTAAGTAATGAACAATAATTTCGACCTGTACTTTGATTACAAGAATAGATGGACGGACAGACGACATTGTTAAAACGACTCAGAAAGTGATTCTAAGCCGATATGTATAATAAACGATGGATCTATTTCGTTTCCTTTTGGGTGTAACAGGGTATAAATATCAAAAATTCCGTAATTAAATTATCTCCAAATATTACATACATTATTCTATCAAAAGTAAGATTATGTAGCCTAATGATGCGCAATAGAATGAAATCTTTGTTTATTGAGGTTGGAAATAACCTTTCCTTCCAAAAATCATGAATTTGCCCAAGAATTATATTTCTGTTCATACTTGTCGTTCTTCTATGCTACAGTTCATCCAACAATCCGTCCATTCATTTGTCCGTCAATTCTTCTGTCCGTTCATCCACAGCCCATTTATCGTTTGTTCATTCGCCGGTACATCATCCAACCGACCAATCATCCGAAATCCACCCGTTCCCGTCCGTCTGCCCATCCGTCTAATGTATTAATCCTCCATTATTCCGTTTGTCCATTGGTTGGTCCATCACCCATCCATTCATCCATCCACAATTCGGATCATTCCGACTACCAACCACTCGCCAGTCCACACGCCTGTCTATACATCGATCTATTCATCCGTCCGTCCATCATTATGTGGGTTCGTTCGTCGCTCCAGCACCCGTCAAACTATTCGTACGTCTATCCATCCTCCAGTCAATCTAAACGTCGGATCATCCAGCCGTCGATCCATCCGCCTACCTATCCATCATCATCCATCCATCAAATCTTCCATGCGTCGGATCATTTGACCGTCGACCCATCTACGAGGGCTCTCGTCTGTCTTTGTATCCATCCATCGTTCAGTTGGTTCATTCGTCCGCCCATCATCCAGTGCAACCGTCTGTTTTTGCTTCAATCTGCGCATCCATCCATCGTTCCGTTGGTTCATTCCTCGGTCCATCACCCGTCAATTCATTCGTCTATATATCCATCCGTTCATCTTCCATCCATCCGCCAGTCTACCTAACAATTCCGTCGATCCATCAACCAATTCAATTCATTCATTGTCTATTCATTTCATCCACCTATCCAATGATTCGTTCGTCTGTCCATCATCCGTCCGACATTTAATTCGTCGGTCCATTATCCGCCAAACCATACGCCCGTCTATTCATCTTGCCATTGGTTCATACGTAGAACAGTTTGTCCGAATTTATCATAAAAATATAAAAAAATCCGAAACGAAATTATCTCCAAATACTACTAATATTATTCTAACCCTCTATTCTGTTATATTCATATCGAATCAATTGTTATAGTAAATTAACACATTTAATTAACCTTAATTTCCCTAAGACATATGTACTCCTCTATGACCTTTCTTTCCTATATTTTTTTAATTTTCTATTAATTTGAATTCACTGTGCAAGTTATTCACAGTCCTCAAAAAATTTCATTTGTACAATTGTATGATGAAGCTTTATAAAATATTAAAACTTTGCCGTATTTATATAGTCGCAGGAGTATTTTGTTTAAATGCAAACTCACCCAGATTTCTTGCGATAAAGGATTCATAAAACTGAACACGCCCGGTGTTTGCTTCACTGGTTTTTTAATCATTATCGAGATGCCCAGTGACATAAATGGTTTGCTAAAATCGATGACACGTTCACGTTCGGCAGTAATTGTCATGGCAGCTATAGCAATATCCGCTTCCTGTAACACACACACGCACACACCCAACCAGCCAGAGAGCAGCAAAATATATAAGAAGTGGGTGAAAAAACAAGTGTTAAGCTCTATTCCTGCTGCTGCATGTAAGCGAGAACAACCGTCACTACATTGAGACTGTATAAACTTACCCTTCGCACCAGTTCGCCCACCATGCCATCCCAGCCTCCGTGGGTTTTGGGATTTTCCGATCCATACAGGTTGTCCTTAACCAAACGCATTTCATCTGCACACCATCGATGAGCAACGGAAAATGAAGTGTGACAAACAACATGAAAGAGAACGGAAGGCAAGGCAAAAAAGTTAATGATGGATGCTTAATTTAAGCAGCAGCATTTAAAAAGTGGCGCGTGACCACACGTACACACGTGGCAACAGCAGGCGTGTGGCCGCGGTGTAGACCATTCTACTTACAGTTAATGCCCAGCTTTTTGGCCAGCAAATCGGCCAAGTCCTTGCAGTAGCCCTCAAAGCGATCGTTGCCCTCCAATGTCTCGCCCACAATGGGTCGCTTTAGCATGATGTACGGTTCCTCCAGTACCGTGGTCACAATGTAGGTGCGATTCTTCTCTATTTCGGCCAAAGGCTTCAGACGCACATACTTGGCGGACAGGGGTTGCAGGCCGGCATCGTCACTCCATTCGGCCACCTTGACCATGGCACTGTTGACAGTCATTTCGACGACATGCAACGTGTAGTTAACACGTCGCCCGTCATCGTTGAATTTAATGTCACCGGTGAGGCCTTCGATTTCCACCTGTAATGAAGCAGAAGTGATTGAAGACACACAGAACACAGCAAAGGATACACGCCGAGCGAGCACAGCAGGGGGTAAACAAAGAAGTGTGGCGAGTGAGTGAGTGAGAGTGGCAAGGAATTCAGCCATCCAGGAAGCCCAGAAAAACGGCAGAATGTAAAAATGGGAATTAAGTAAACGGTAAATGACACATCAATTAATTTTTATTGAGCCTTCCAGTCAATTTCACCGAGACGACAAAGTGCCGAGGTGGTGATGGGCGAGTGAGTGACTTCCACGAAGATTCTTTCACGCCATGGAAATTTTTAAACAATGCAAGAATTTCAGCTACGGGTGGGCAGTGTTCTTTAATATTTCCTGCCACGCTTCCTTTATTACAACCACGGATTTTCGTAAATGTCTTAAGAGACACTGAACAGCAAATGTGCATTGGGCCTTAAAGCCTTGTGCTTTTGCATGAAGGTAGGGGGAAATACGAGGACAGATTGGAATACATTTTGTTCGTTTATTATTTATGAGTATTGTTCAGGTCGTGGTAAAAAAAGACCACATACAGAACAACAAAGAATAAATACACCCTCGAATCATGTAGAGTAGGCAAGCGGGTCTATAAAAACAAAAAAATAAAGATACAGGAATTGATCAGTCGTTTGATTTTTTATCAAAAGTAAGATTATTGAGCTTCGAGGTACACCAACAAATTAAATCTTGGTTGGATATATTCTTACCAAAAATTTTTTTCACGTTAAAGGTCATGAATTATCAATCATGAATTCGAATACCAATTTGTTCATACTTGTGATTCTTCTATGCGACAAACCATCCAACATCCCGTCCATCCGTTTGCCCGTCAAATCATCTGTCCGTTCATCCACAATCCACTTATTGTTGGTTCATTCGCCGCTACATCATCCACCCGACCATCTATCCGAAATCCACCCGTCCCTGTCCGTCATTCCATTCATCATCCACTTCATCCGTCTCCCATCTTTCCGCTTCTTCATTCGTTGGTTCATCAAACGCCAAACCATTCGCCTATTTTATCCATCCATACGGTGTATCCGCCCATCATCCATCAAATTTTCCATCCGTCGGATCATTTGACCGTCGATCCATCTACGTATGCACTCGTCTGTCTATGCATTCATCGGTCTATCCATCGTTTCGATGGTTCATTTATCGGTCGATCAACCGCCAATTTATTTGTCTATCCATCCGTTCATCTTTTCGTCGGTTCATACGTTGGACCATGTATTCGTCCATTCGCTATTGGACCATCCATCGTTCCGTTGGATCATTCGTCGGTCCACCAACCTTCAATGCATTCGTCTGTCAATCCATATACCTATCAAAAGATTCATTCGTCTGTTCACCATCCGCCCGCCAGTTCATTCGTCGGTCCATCAATCGCCGAACCATTCGTCCGTCTATCCATCCATCCATTCATCTTGCCGTTGTTTTATACGTAGGATCATTCGTTGGTCTATCCGTCCGTTTATCTGTAAATCCATCGTTTCCTTGGATCATTCGTCTGTTCATCAACCGTCAATTCATTCTTCTGTCTATCCATCCACCTTTTCATTGGTTCACTCGTCTGTAAACCATCAGTCCATCCATTCGCCAATCCACCCGTCTTTCTATCCGTCCATTCACCTGCCCATACAACATTCCGTTAGTTTATTCGTCTGTCCATTATCCCTCAAACCATTCATCGTCGAATCATTCGGCCAACCATCCGCTCATTCCGTTGGTTCATTCGTCGGTCCATCACCCGCCAATCCATTCATCAGTTGGTTGATTATTTCGTCTTTCCATCATCCGCCAAACCATTCGTACGTCCATTCATCTATCCGTAGGTTCATTCAACTATTCATACATCCTTTGGTCCATGTATCCATCCATCCGCCAGTATATCCATCCATCGTTCCGTTAGATCATTCGTCAGTCAATTCTTTCGTCTTTCTATCCATCCACCTATGCATGATTCACTCGTCTGTCAATCATCCGTCCGTCGGTCCATTATTCGTCGAACCATTCGTCCATCTATCGATCCGTCCATTCATCTTGCCGTTGGTTTATACGTAGGACAATTATTCTGTCTATGTATCCATATATCCGTCTGTTTATCTGTCCATCCAACATTCCGTTGGTTCATTCGTCCATTTCCCGCCAATTCAATCGTCTGTCTATCCATCCATCTTTTCATTGGTTCATTCGTCGGTAAATCATCCCCCAATCCACCCATCCACCCATCCTTCTATCCGTGCATTCATCAGACCATCCAACATTTCGTTAGTTCATTCGTCGGTTTATTATCCCTCGAACCTTTCATCGTTAGATCATTCGGTCATCCATGCATCTGCTCAATCCGTTGGTTCATTCGTCAGTCCACCAAACGTCAAACCATTCGTCTGTCAATTCATCTATAAGTTGGTCGATTCGTCGATTCATGCATCAGATGGTCCATGTATTCATCCATTCATCCGTCCATACACTATTCTGGTGTTTCATTCATCAGTCCATTGCCTGTCAATTCATTCGTCATCTTTCCAATGATTAATTCGTCGGCCTATCATCCGCCCGTCGGTTAGTTCGTTGGTCCATCATCCACCATTCCTTTCTCTCATTCGTCTGTTCAAATATTCTTTGGTTCGTTCGTTTCTCCCTGTATCCATCCATCCGCCAGTCTACCATCCATTCGTCCGTTTATCCGTCCATCGATATTTCCATTGGTTCATTCGTCAGTCCATGTATCCGCCCATCCAGACTGAGTTGTACGTCCGAACTGAGTTGTATGTCCGAAGCTACTCTTATATGGATTCCTGGACTTTAATGAGAATGAACAGGCAGACGAGTTGTAAAGAATTGAATCTACATTTAGAACCATCGATATGAAGTTGTTCGCAACACCGATAGGGTCTGTTAAAAGTGAACTACGTAGACAGATTTCGAGAAACTAAATTCCTGTAAAATGTCGAGACAAACCTGACAAAAAACATATCACATGCCTTATCATCTACGATAAAAGGAACGTATTCAGAGTGATCGCAGTACTGATGGATCATTGGCCGATTGGAAACCATGGGCGAACAATGAAGTTACAATTCAACGATAACTGTCGAAACTGCGACAATGAAGATGAAGAATAAACAATCAGCCACTTCTTATGCTCTAATAAACCCACAGAGCAGGTCACTCGGTAAACGACTTAAAAATTTAGTCTTTCAGACTGGTTATAACATACTTAGGGAGTATGTGATGCTATCGTGTATAGATTTTCAGTTTATATTCAATATGGGGTAAGACAAACAAATATCAAATTCCCATTAAATTAGTCATTGATGTGGAAAGTTTTCTCAATTTCAAATATTTATCGTTTTTTTGCAGCTGGATTTGGAGTATAATTGAAGCTACAATATATGTTTATTTTTGATACATTCTCAAAATCAAATAAAATACCCTCTTCATTTAATTGCTTATGCTCTCATGTTGAATTCGATTCGTGTTTTTCGATCCGTCCTCGCTCATCGATTTCATCTAACAGCGCGTGCTTTTCCATTCCACTTCACCACCACCTCACTAACCAACTCAAATTCCTAACTTAGCTGGTTGCTTGCTTACCTTTCGCAGATACCGTGAAATTTTATCACCATGCTCCCAGGGGGTAACCCAACCCTTGCCGGTATTACAGTCCAGGGCACGTGACGCACTGTTGCTGCCTCCACCTCCGCCAGCGTTGCCGCCACTGCCACCGCCACCATTAGACGAGCCACCCATGAGACCGCCCATGCCGTTACCATTCGCCATGCCCGAGGCATTGGCTGATGTCGAAGCCGCCGTCATTAAAGTCTGGCCACGGCGGATGTTGTTGCGAAATTGATCGGGTTTCTTGCGCAGGATTTTGTTAAATGCCTCCACCAAAACAAACACGGCATCATACATAAGAGCCGCCTGAGCCTGTGAGGGGAGTGGGGGCGAGGAAAGTGGTGGGCATCATGTTTAACGATGATGATAACGTTGATGATTTTATAGCGCGTTATGCGTAGTTATTTGGGGGGGAGGGTGGTTTGAAGCGGAAAAGGAAGTAAACATAATGTAAATATTTAATGAGTTATTTATACATACAAACAAAACGAACAACATGCCTTCACATTTATTTTCATTATTACAAAAGTCAACCAACACTTGGAGGACATTGAGGACTGTGTGTCCTGTCCAAAGATTCAGGATAACAACGACACAACAAAGCAGACCCTTAAAGTGTGTATTTGACAGCTGTAGTCATGTCGTTCGTTTATTTTGTAACAATCGTTTCATCGTTGTCTAAAGCTTACCGATATCGATTCCCTGCCCGCTCCGATTGAGGCCGTGGGGTCCAAACGCTTCCAGCTCTCATAGAAATCCTTGACCAGACGTCGATTTGTATCGACCAAGCGAAAGCCGGTTATGTTGATGGCTCCGAACTCAATTATTTCACTTTCCCAGCGATCATCCATTACCTACATCAAAAAAAAACAACAATAACAATAATAATAACAACAGTAGAAACATCCGGAAAACAGTTGAAAATGAAATGTGACAGGATGAAACATGCTTTTATAATCTTGGCATTAACGTGTATACAAAGGACACGGAGTGAAGTGTGGGGGAGGGGGGACAATACAGGAAACCGGAAACAGAACAAACAGAACATCTCGTGTATACATAATTGTTTATTAATAACTGTTTCATTCGTACTACCGGCCATTTATGTTCTCTGTGTTGTCTTCTTCATTGTTGGCTTCTGTGTGGACAATTGGACCAACAAAAAAAACTAAACGGAACACATGTCAGCAAGAGGCTTCATTAAAAATGGCCTAAACACACACACATACACGTGCACACGCAATCTCCAAAGCACCGACAACTCAAGGACATTTTCCACAATACACAAATCGGCTTTCAGCAGTTCAGTGTTAGTAAGGTCTCTGTGTTGTCCTGTATAATGACTACAGTCACCGGCAAAACTCACAAGGTAGAGTAGAAAAAGGTGAGTATGGTGAATATAAGTTCCGTTTAAATCGTGAAACAAATAGTTCTATATTGAGACAGCAGTGAAAGTAGGAGTACTTAATGATGTCCACATTTTTGTTTTGACCCCTACTAACCTTGTAATACTCCATAATACTTTATAAATTTTTCATCTGCGTCATACAAATTACTAAGCATAGTTAGGCCATGGTTAGAGAAGTTTTTTTTCATTTTTAAACAGCTTAGTTTACATTTATTTTCCAGACTGGCAGTCTTAGCCTCTTTGTCTACGTGTACAGAGATAAAGATCTCCACTAGGCCAACAACAGCAAAAAAAAAAAAAATGTTGTCACGCAACCAGCCAGCAAACCATTAATTTGCCATTGCCTAATCTATTGCCTGACAAAGTTTTTTTTTGCAACTTGTACTCAACACGTGCACGAGTGATTAAGATATTGCTGTCCTTGAAAGTACAACAGTTTTTGCAAGACTTTTATCATCAGATAGTTAAGTGGTCACATGGCGGGTCATGTCAAATCAAAAAACGATACAGTCATTACCTAAAGAAATAATTTTGTTTTGTAAGCGCTTTGGCAAATTAGGGGATTGGTGACAAAGACGTTACAAATAAAACAAATATTTAGCTAAAGCAAAGTTTTTTATTTACTTAATAAAATGCAAAAAAGAGAATTTTTATTAGAGCAGAGAATTTTTTACAATAAATATTTTCAAATATTGAACTGGGTCCTGGCTCAAGACCATTTTGCATTTATATTTAATAGAATGCAAATTTATTTACAAATGGCATGGTGACATTTATTACTTGGCTACAGACTACCACTATCATGATTTCGACCCAGTCAAAGGGTTTTCAAGTGGCTTTGCAGCGACTTTTCAATATCAAACCCGGCCTCTTTAAGAAAATGATCCTCACAAACGAACGAGAAGCACAACTCACTTGCCGAATTGGCGTTAAAAAAACCGCTCCAAGTAATAAAGTACACATGCCATCTTACAAGCTTCTCATTGAGTTGCATATGTAAGTGTGTGTATATGCAGGTATAGGTACACAGCAATATTTCTGCCGTACCAGCGCTCATTTGTTAGTTTTTTCGTTTGTATTTTTTGGTCTGTAATCAATATTTGATTTGAACTAGGATATTGTCCTGGCTCAAGACCATTTTACATCTATATTTAATAGAATGCAAATTTATTTACAAATCATATTTTTCAAAAAAAAGTTTCAAATATTGCAAAGAAATGATGATTTTCGAATAACGAAGAAAATCAGTTAAGAATTTGGCATAGCTTACATGCCGCTTCATATTTGACATTTTCCGCATATTAAATACATATTTTCTCAAACATGACACAATACTTTATATTTCAACTAGTAACATCTGTGATGGAAGTACATGTTTTGATATAAGCTCTATACAAATGTCCTTCATGATCTTCATTTACATTTACCCTTCACTTACATTTCATCTAAAAACATATGTGGAGAAAATGACTCACATCGGCCAATATTCTATGTGTATGTATTTTAGTTAACTTTTTCCGCACTGGAACTCAATATTATTCTAATTTGCCAGAAATATATGTGCCAGATAGAATGATAGTGGTCTAAGTCGCACATTATCCGTTCTGCTACTTCCTTGCAAAAATGAAAGAAAACACAAAATATATTTAAAAAAGAAATTAAAAAATATTTCCAGGTTGTTCAACTTTATATTGAAATTATTATTTACTTTTTAAATAATTTCATTTTATATGTCATTTAAATTATCTGAATTACCTAATATGGAAATTATAAATAAAAAAATATTTGTTTACATCACCACACATCAATGTCAGTGGATATTGTGTGACTTAGACCACTTTTAAACTAACACTAAATATAATTTTGGTGTGCATAAAATGAGAAATATCATTGTAAGGGAACAGTTTTTATAAATGTCAAACAAATTTAAAGAGAAAAATTGGCATTTTGTGTTTGGATTTTTGATGTAGACCATTATCATTCAAACTGGCACATATATTGTTAAAGTTGATATTATCAACCCACCTGATAATATCCAATTTCCTAATTGAATTATAATGGTGTAGAAATTTGAGAGTATCATATAGTCGGCCGCGTCGAATTTTAGGATTCCTTACTAGCTTTGTTTGATTCTCTTACTTCTCCAAAAAGGCTAATAACATGGAGATATGTATATCAATAGATTTTTTTTAAATGTCACATTTTCTTCGTGAGCATGTCATCTATTAGAAAACAAAACTATTTTGTTTTATATTTTGTTTTATATTTTAGGTTTTTTAGTATCAGCAAAAAGCACGATTTGTATACCCTCGCTCTGCTCTAGGAGGGTAGATATCATATTTTATCATCTTATTTTTATACACTCCACGAGAGTATTATGTCTTAGTGCATTTGTTTGTAACACCCAAAAGGAAACGAGTTAGACCCATCGTTTATTATACAGATCGGCTTATAATCACTTTCTGAGTCGATTTAGCAATGTCTGTCTGTCCGCCTGTCTGTCCATCTATTGTTGTAATCAAAGTACAGGTCGCAATTATAGTCCGATCTTAACAAAAATTGGCACAAGTAAGTTTTGTGGATCAAGGACGAACGCTATTTATTTTGAAGCAAATCGGTACAGTTTTAGATATAGCCCCCATACAAGTGTCGCTCCCGATTTGACTTTTTCCGCTCTAGAAACCACATATTTCTCTCGATTTGCTTCAAAATTGGCACAGTACCCTATAATTGAACTGGAAACAGCTATTGTGAAAATCGGTCAGATCTTTTCAGATTTAGATATAGCCCCCATACAAGTGTCGCTTCCGATTTGACATATAGTACCCTATAAAGCACATATAGTACCCGATTTTCTTCAAATTTGGCCTAACACCTTAAAATCTAACTAGAAATACATGTGGCGAAAGCGGGTTAGATCGGTTCAGATTAAGATAAAGCCCCCGTACAAATGTCGCTCCTGATTTGACTTTTTCCGCTTTAGAAACCACACGATTTTCATTAAATTTGGCACAACATCTTATAATTCAACTAGAAACTCCCATGGTGAATGTGGGTAAGATCGGATCAGATTTAGATATAAATTTTTTATATATATACAAATGTTGCTCCCAAATGTTTAACCGATTTTGGCCAAACATTACATATTATATTTTATCTATAAACAATACATAGTGAATGCGGGTCACATCGTTCCATGTTTCAATATACCCCCATGCAAATGTCCTTTCCGATTTAAAAGTTTTTGTCAAACTCATACATTTACAGGATACACAAATCCCTCCCGATTTAACTTTTTTGCAGAATTGAATTGTATTCGGATAGAAAGTGGAGTGTATCATAGAGTCGGCTCCGTCCGACTTTAGCCTTTCCTTACTTGTTTATATATATCATTTCTGGTACCTCCCACACAATTTGCATTAGCTATTGTTTAAATAAAACTGACATATCTTCCATACACATAGTAGATATTTATATTTGGGAAACATATACAATATTTATGCTTTCGACACGCCCCGTTTAGTACACAAGTCTTCCCATCATAAAAATTATATAAAACTTCTATTACGGCGTCAGAAATCCACCTCTGACATAAATAGTTCGTCCCTAAACAATGTAAGATTTTTATTGATTATGTGATTTTTTATTTGTGATTTGTAAATGTATTAATGATCAGAAGCCTGATCATTATTGTACAAATATTGAAGGAAACTTCGACGAAAATTTAAATTTGAGTAAAACAGTGGAAACATTTTTAATTTAATTTTACATAGGATAGAAGCAATTGTGTGGGAGGTATAAGAAGGAGCGTGGCAAAAGCATAAATATTGTATATCTTTAATGTTATTATAAAAATATTTTCCATATAAAATTGCAACAGTTATTTTAACCTAAAGAATCTACCATATTTAGTACACTTAGATTACAAAAACCTTATATATCCATTATATATCCGTGTGGAAGCTACATTAGTTTTTATTTTACACAGGAATATGTGTCATTTGTGTGGGCGCTACCAGTAGGAGCGTGGCAGTTATGTCCATATTCGTACTTAAACTAAGTTTGGGGAAAATATTACCATGTTTGAATTGATTCCTTGACTCCTTTCGAGAGTTATCGCGTACACCAGCCAGGCGGACGGACAGACATGGATCATGGATCAACTTAAAAAGTCTTGATACGGATTTATATACGGTATATACCATCCTACTCTGTAGAGTGAGGGTATAAATATTAAATGAACCTTTCATGATAATTTAAATTTATGTAAAATAAATCGATTGCTTTATGGAACACTGTCCACCAATATGTACATATTTTAAATATTTTTTAGGACGAACATTTTTTTCTTTTAGTTGTAAAGTTATAAAACAAGTAATCATTTCACCACTTAATTGTTAATTTTAGATCGTACATAAAACATTGGAAATATTGTACAATTACTCGAAAGGTTATAAAATCACAAAAAAAATGTTACATGTAGTGCCACGAATGACAAAACAAGCAGGATTAAAAAGTCTCGTTTGACTTCTTGTAATAGACATTTCAGATTGCTTGCGAGCCTTGTAAGACTGCACCATGCTTATATCGATATAAGGTCGATATCAAATGCCAGGTTCCATTATAAATTTGACACTAGCAGCAACCCGTCTCACACAATAGACATTTAAGACCGTACGCGATGTTCTTAATTATAGGTCGTTTATTTCGCGATTTTGTGATTAACATATTCCAGATATAAAATATTTTTTTTTTTTGGAAAATGTAAGAATTGCTTATTTCGAACGAAAGTATGAGTTTTAAGTAAGCATTAATTTATCACTCGAAAAATGGGCATAAGTCAAATATAATTTTTTTAAATGAACTTACAAAATGCGTTAATTTAGGATATCTGAAAAAGTGTACTCGTTTACAGTATAAAGGCCAATAACAAATTATTGACAAATTTGAATTTCCAGTATTTTCAAATAATTGCAGTTGATATAGCCAATATTTTCAGCGATATAATAAAATAAATTTAGCATTAGAAATAATCAATAAAATTATTTTTTTTAACTATTTCTCGTTTTCCCTGGTTTTCCTGAAAAAATTTTTTGAACTATTCAACCGTTGGACTATTATTTGTGGGGTGCCCGAGGCAGCCATTTGAATGAAATTATTTTCCATTATTAACGGGAAGGATTGTACCTTCAAATAAAAAAAGAAATTTGAGAAAATATTCAGTAGTTTTTTATAACATTTTCAAAAAAAAAGTTATTTGGCTGACTCTTTATTTGTGCTTTTCACAAATAATCGCTTATCTCTTACCCTTTTCTCGATATTTATGCAAAAGTATTTAATTATGTATGTTATATCTATGTACGTTTACATTAGAAAGAGAAACGTATTTGAGATAAATAAAAGCCAATGTGTCTAAAAATTAAACATTTTTTAACATTCCGCTTAATTTCCTCCTTCCTATGATGAGTTTTGTCTGCGACTGTACTCTTTGCTAGAATGTTGTTTTTTCATTTGCGTATGTTTTGTTTGTTCAAAAAATACCCTTATTTGCTTATTTCCGTTTCCTGAGAAATAACAACATTTACGGACATGTGTTGGTTTTCGTGACGTGAGGACATATGTCGGCAATTTTAGCTGTCGCACGTTTTGCCTCGTGTTAGGGAGGGTGAGAGGGACGGGAGTTTGAAATCTAAAGCTGTTCGTACTTACCAAACCACTGAGCAAATAGTGATATGTACGCCGTCCCAATGAGATATCCCTAACATGTTGGATTAGAATCTCCTTGGCCATTTCCGTTGGACAATCGAGCACAATGTATTTGTTGGTGAAACGACCCAAATCCTCCAGTGTGTGCAGGAAATCAATAGCCATGGTAACATTGGCAATGCGCTTTACCATCTCGACTTGAAATGATTCATTTCCGGGCTTTAAGCCCTGATAGATTTGTTGCAACCGCAAAAGACCTTGAAAGAGAGAGACACAGGATGACATGTTAGTATGTATTGTGATATTGAGGTCTGCTACTACAAGGGAATAGTCAGTCAGTCAGTGGTATTGTTACATGATACATGTCATTGTGTTGTAAAAGAAATGTAAAATCTAAGTATGACAATGTATAGTTGTGTATCTATAACAAAACAACAGAAGGAGAAAAAGATGCCCCCGATGAATGGCGTCAAATCTAATCAAAGACTCATTTATTTCAATTCTGTATGAAAGTCGATAACCATTGTTTTCAATTCACTCGCAACATAACCTTCATTGTCATTGTTGTGTGGCACCAGCATGAACACTGACATCCTTTCACAGGCACCGAGGTTCTTTCCTCCTCCAGTTCCAACCTCCTGCTAGTGCCACGTTGCAAACGTGATTGTCTTGCGATGGTCCAGTACTCTTGTGCAAGTGTGGCTGTGGCTGAATGTGTATCTATGCTGCCATCAACGTCCAGCAATAACCAGTTATCGTTGTTGTTGCTGTTACCCTTGAGTTTTTAAAAATGCATTGTCTTACCAAATGTTATTAGTTTGGGCCATTTTGATTTCACTTCTCCCCTCACACAGTTCCTGGCAGCGTAACAAAAGTGAATACCATCAACACGTCCTTTGTTATGTTTAATCAATGCTGATGACAATAATCGGATGTGCATGTGGTGGTGGCGCTGGTGATGGCGATGGCCTAGTATCACTGGTGCTGGTGGCGTTGGTGATGAAGCGAAATAAAACAATCGTTTGTTCTTCCCATTTTTTCGCTTCTCCGTCATTGGCTTTTGATACATATATGGCACGTTCCTAACACAAGCAACATGGAATCAAAAGTCAACAAAATGTTTTGTGTATACAACGATATGTATGTTGCGCAATCCCTTTCCACTCCACACTATGTATATACAGCCAGTGTACATTGTATGACGACCAGTAACAATTATTTTGGAAAAAATAACATCTAACCCATTTTTAAGTGAACGTTTGAATTTTTCTATTTTTTATTATATAGGGTGTTTTTTATTGAGGTATAGAACTTCGAATTGAAATAAAACACAAGAAAATCGTTTTAATGTCCATCAATTTGGCTTTATTGGAAGGATAATTTTATGCCATTAATGTTTAAATATGATTTCGGGCATGTGGCCGCCGCGGCTGGCTCGAATATAGCCAATTCTACAGGTCCAATTTTCAACCACTCCAATTGCTGTGCACGGTGGCGAATCGATTCATTCGGGTCCTCTTCAACACTTTGCTCTATAGCGGCAATTGTTTCTTCGGTGCGCACTGTTCGACGTCTCTGCGGATGCGTATTATCACATAGAGTAAACGTAGTGCGAAAACGATCCATGGTTAACCGAATTAATTGATCTGATGGACGATTGTGTCGACCATATGGACGAAGCTTGCGGTGAACTTCGCGAACTGAACCATTACTTTCGAAATAAATTTGCACGATTTGCAAGCGTTGTTCTTTTGTCAACCTGTTCATGATGAAATGGCAAACCAAACTAAATATTAATCACTTGACAGCTGACAAAATGGCCGCCAGTTAAAAAAGTGATGCCAACTTAAAGTTCTATACCAAAATAAAAAACACCCTTTATTAATTGAAGTTTTTATAAATGTCAAATTTTGGCAAAATACAAGATTTGGCCATTTCACATCTCTCATTATTTTACGAACCTAATATTTTGGACACCAAATACTTAAAATTCGCCAAAATGATAAAAACTATAGAAACAAGTAAGTAAGTTTCAGTCGGATAAACCGACTATCCTGTTATAGGCACACTGTAGCGTATTCGTTATATTAATTAATGCAATAATATTACTCATACGCACATTTAATTACCCATATTTTAAAATTGCTTAAGTTATGGGAACATATGATATCTGCTGATATATTGAACTATATGTCAAAATTGTTTAACAACAATACAGTACTTTGCTGATGTTACAAGGCTGCTCCTTTAAAGGAGCTTTTTCAAAGCGTCTAGCTCTATGGCATAGGTGAAACTTTTTGTGAATTTTGCACGAGTTAGTTAAATCGGGAAGCCACTGTACTAATCTTTCACTTTTCCCAAAACTGTTATGGAATTAAATTCATATAGGAGTTAGGTGAAAACTATTTGTGGGTTATAAAAAATCACCTCGCCATCATTTGATTTTATATAATTATATTTGGGAATACATTCGTTATATCAAATTGTTACTGAATTTCCCATAACCCTCCCCTAATTCAACGATAATATGAAATAGCTACACGAAATCAACTAAACCATTTGGTCCCAATCTTTTTAAAATTGTAAATAATTTGTATTTATATACCTTCACTCTGAGAGAACATATATGCGGAAGTTATAAGAAATTAATTTTTACATAGGGTAAGATAATTTGTGTGGAAGGTGGTAGAAGGTTCGTGGCACATGGTCCCAGCTTCCACATTTTTAAAATAGTTGGATTCGGTGCACCAGTATAGGAGTTGTGAAGGATTTAATTTTACCTAGGATACAGAACATTATGTGGGAGGTGATTATAAAAACATTTTCAAATATCGTAATACAAATGATTATGACTACCTGTATGGATGTTATATCGATTTTATTGTAAATAAAGTTTATGCCACTTTGTGTGGGAGGTACCAGATGGGGTGTGTCAATATCGCTCAAATTTCACATGAATGTAACCTTAATGAAACCATTACCAAATGTGCAATCTCACAGTATTCCGATTATCGGCATATAAGTTATAACAGCTTTAATTTTACGTAGGTTTGTGTGATTTGTGTGGGAGGTACTGGAAGGAGCGTCTCAAACCCCGTGATATTTAGTACATTTAGTTATTATAAAAGCATTATCAAATACCAAAATATAGCTGATTCCCATTATCCGTATGGAAGTTATATTGGTTTTAATTTAACATGGTTTTAATTTAACAGAAGGGGCGTGGCAACTTCGCCCATTTTTGAACTTAAACTAAGTTTGGTAAAAATATTACGATGTGCAAAGTTTGAATCGATTCATTAACTCCTTTCGAGACGGACGGACATGGCTCAAACACTTTAAAAAGTAGTGAAAAGGATTTGGTCCAAACAAACTTGGGGTGTTAAGTCACTCCTTCAATGTGTTACTCTTTTTTTCTATCCCAAATGATATATATCTTCCTACTCTGTAGAGTGAGGGTATAATAACTGGAATTCCCATTTTTTTTCAAAAAATTGGAATTGGGAACTTTTTATTAAAATGGTCGCCATGCTTTTTTTTTACAATTTGTATCTATTTTGATGTATTTCAAGGAATTTTATTGGACTTCAATTCGTTAAATAATGAGAGATGTGAACTGTAAAACTTATATTTTTTTATGGAAAATCAGCGTTTTACTCCTTACTACATGTGTTACTTAAATAAGTTTACATGTGGTACGTTTACCAAACAAAATAATGTACAGAAACATGGCCTAATTCGAAAAATGGTTAAAAATTGCATAAAAAAGTGTGTTTGCTGGACACAAGTACATAGATTTCTAAAGTTTTCTTAATTAAGCTAAATATGCATCGAAAGTTCCAAGCATTTTCTTTTCAAATCCGAAGAGAAAGTTAAAATCTCTTGATAACCAAATAAGTTACAGGCTTATAAGTGAACGATGGTACGAAATCTCGGATTTTTCCCGTAACTCAGACACTCTCAAAGTGTCTGGAAAATTTCGAATACAGATTCTTGTTCTACTCAACAATACCTACCAGAAAATTACTATCACTTCCCAGATTTTATGGACGGTCGCACGGTGTTTATCTTCTGCTTTTAAAGCAAACAAATTTGGACCAGTTGGTCTTTGCCACAAACCTCGACTTCGTATTTAAATTATTTAGATCCATTAGTAATAGTAAGAGCAATGCGTACATTTTTGCCTTTTTGAGAATTTTTCATTTTGGCAATTTTGGATAGTTCATAATTTAATTTTCCCCAATTTTTTCCTTGAGTGATTTTAAAATTTTTTTCATTTATTCGATTATTCCTGACACAAAAATCGAAAACAACATTAGTAGTGGCTTGAATATTTATATTTATAAATTCTATTTTGATTTTTTGTTGTTTGTATGTATAGTTGGTCTGTTATGTTGTATGTGTTGTCATTTATTTTGGTTTAAGACAAAAGGTTGTGCTGAAGTCTTCAGCGCTTAGGATGTCTTCTTTTAACATATTTTTTAAATTTTGAATTTAGATTCAAAATTCCATATTTTTGTTGACTTCATGTAATATTTTTTTTTTGCTGCCGTTGCATTAATAGGTTAATATAACAATGTGCTATGCCGTAACATTTGGTACATTCCACTCCCCTAGAGTGGTGGCTGCAAATTTTATACAAATTTTGCTTTTGATGTTAGCCCCTTAAGCATTATGGCAAGTCTATCAACTTTTTCCCTTAAGGAGTGGTGAATGTGTTTGGTAAAAATATTGAGGAGAGAAAATTAATGGTGGATAGTTTTACACTTCTCCCCTCTAGGGTCTAAGGCGGGCCTTTCTTTCATAAAAAATAGGCATGCGTATGGGGGCCACCTTAAGGGTTGCAGATGGAGGGTAGGTGTGTTCTGAGAAAACATTGGGGCTGAAAAAATGTTGGTCGTACATTTGACTCCACTAGTGGCCTCAATGGGACAGTTAGAGCTGTCGGAGCAAATTTTATAAAAATTTAATTTTTTTATGGGAGCCCCATTATGGAGTGGATATAGGGGATAGGTATGTTTGGGGAAAATGGGAGAGAAAATTAATGGGGACCAGTCTTACATGTCTTACCTCCAGGCGTGAATAGGAAACAGTATTGGCCATTTCCTTTATAAAAAAATTATAAGAAATTAAAAAATGTGTGGGGACCACCTTCGCGGTTGAAGATAGAAAATATTTGAGCTGCAAAAATATTGGGGTTGGTCATTTGTTTCCCTTGGGGCAGTTAGAGTGGTGGGAGCAAATTTTTTAAAAATTAGTTTTTGTATGGGAGCCCAATTAAGGAGTGTGGATAGGGGGTAAGTTTGTTTGGAAAAAATGTTGGGGAGGGACACCGGGGAAAACTGACCTTACTGTCATAACAAAAAATTAAAAAATAGAAAATTCGTATGGGGGCCACCTTAAAGTTTGACGATAGGAGGTAGGTACGATCAGAGAAAATGCAGGGATTGGAAAAATATTGGGGGTCGGTCATACATTTGACTCCACTAGCGCTCTCATTGGGCCAGTAGGAGCGGTGGGAACAAATTTTATAAGAAAATTATTTTCTGTATGGGAGCCTCCTTAACGAGTGAAGATAGGAGGTATATGTCTTCGAAAAAAATGTCGGTGAGGGAAATTTAATGGGGGTCGGCCTTACGTTTAACCTCTCTGGGCACGACTCTGAGGCAGATTTGGGGCTTTTTGTGTATTTTTACCCCTTTTTCCAATCCTTTGACCACGATAAGCGCCCACTTACACTCATTCCGTCATTCCTATTTTTGACTTATGTATTTTTTCCGATTCTCACAAAATATAATGTTCTAGCTAGAGTATCCAATTATTCGATTAATCGTTTATTCCAAACAGAGAATTTTCAATAATCGAATAATGTCCTCAAGTATTATTCGATTAATCGAAAAAAATTGATAACCTCAATAAAACACAATTAATAAGAGCTATATAGTCAATGAAAACTTAATTCAAAGTGAGTCGACACTAGTCCATATTTATTTTAATCAAATTAAATACTGACACACATATTCATAATATAGTTTTCGTGTGGCCCGGCTATATATTACTCTTATTTCTGACGTCTCTGATTTAATTTAATCCTCTAACATGCAAAACCCAAATTTTAATGCGAAGACGCCTTGATGTTTCGGAGAAATATGTGCATACAAGTAAATAATAAGAGGGACGTATTCAGATCACATAAATAATCGGTGTGAAGATTAGTTGGTAGATTCAAAAGAAATTTAAATTGGTGGGCTGATGTTCAAACGTGTAAAATGAAATTATATATCCAAACCTGACCAATGTTTTCTTCGGTAATTACAGAACATTGTAAAATGAAACCGAAATATTATTCTAAATCAATTTATAGTGCAATGTAAATGATTTTGTATTTTTATGCAAAACTTATAATATCGATTATTTGGGACCATTTATTCCAATTATTCGTTATTCGAAAATTTTGATTTTTTCATTATTCGAACAAATATTAGAAATAAATTATTCCATTAATCGTATCCAAATCGAACTCCTAAAATTCCCATACAACACTATCCCACCCCTAATATACATATATTTGGCGAAGAATTTTAAAAATATCATTTTTTATGATTTTTTCCTCCCGAATTAGAAATCGTACAATATTACCTTTGATGCTATTTTAAAAGCGTTTTCAATGCATTCAAAATTACGCGTGTTCGGAACATATCTGCGATAGTTTTGATGATTTTTCTCCCTTTTCATGATGCGCGAACCTCTAATTCTCGTGTTATAAAATTTGCATAATGTGACAAAACCCTTGTCAAATTCCATCAAAATTAATTTTTAATTTTAATCTGCATGTGGCCAAAACTATGATTTGAATTTCCTCGAAGATATTCGATTTTATGTGTGGTATTATCCTCAAATAAAGGATTGCTTATACCAATGTTGAAGATTGGTTATAATATGAACGACTATACCCATCATAATTCAAATACCAGCTACTACACATTCATACACAATCGAATCGAATGTCCTGATTCGCTCCCAGTCTGTTTAGACAAGTCTGTTAAGTAGCTTTTGTTTTGCTCTCAAACAGAACAAAAAACGGATTTCGGATTTGTCAAAAGAAAAAAAAAACTAAAATAAGCATAAGCAAAGGCAGCTATCGTCCTCGAACACAACAGCCAACTGAGTTTTTTTCTCCCCCCCCCCCCCAAAAACATCCTGAATTTTCAAACAAACATCGACCGTCCAAGGACAATAATAACCAAAAATCGATTTTCAATTTATCGAAAATTGAACAATAGTTGCCCGAACCCTTGTTTTCATGCAAAAAAAAAACGAAAAAAAAAATGTGCCAAGTCCCAGATATGAAAGACACATATTTGCTAACTCTGGGAACAAAAAGGACTGCTCATCAACATTTCACAGATCAAAGATTGACTGTGATTCACTTGCTATGCTCATGTGTATGTGTGTGAGAGAGATAGTTTGGTTGTTTCCTCTTCCTTTCCGGTACGTTTCAATGTCTGTGGTCACCATCAAACATGTTCGAAATGTCCTCTATGACTGTGTGTGGCCATAAACAAACTGATGACGATGATAATGATAAACATCATGTGCCGTTCATATATGTATGTATGTAGTTCAGCCGGAAAAAAAGGTCAAACGATTCGATTCGTTATAGAGACAAAACCCCAAACATATAACTTTTTACACCAACAGCCAACAGTTTGTGGAAATGCTCATGATTTTTGCTCTTTGCTTCGGGATTTCGCTCACAAACAAGCAAAAGTATTATTACATGTCATTGACATACAAAGTGATATGGTTTGGTTTGTTCGCTTGTTCGTTTGTTTGTGTGTCAATGGTTTGTGGGACAATTGACTTTTTTCTTGGTTTACATTTTAATGTATTCCAATCACTTTCGCTCACTCTCACACTTGCCACTGCGAGTTGCTACAGCAGGGAAATAGAAATGTAAACGACATGACAGAAGCTATATCACACACATACATAGTCGTTCGTATGTGATTGGGAAAACTGACACATTTATTGGGATTTATATATCCCGAGTCGGGTTACCGAACACTTTAAACTACACCGTCTGCCGGATTGATAATCGGGTTAAACGATGTGACATCTTTTTAGTTTTTAGTTTGTTTATTTTCTTCAAAATCCGAATAAGATCTGGAGAGCATCCCTGTTAGAAACTTTTTGTAATACTATAACACTGTGCAACATTTTTGAAGTCATTTCAAAATAACCATATACGGACACCGCTACATGATAAAAGACCAAAAAAAAAAAAGACCCGTGTTTTTTTTCCCCCCAAAGTCATGCACTTTTTTTTTATGGGCCCCCAGAGATTTGAGGCCTCGGTGTAATTTTTGGAAAAAAGTGATCATATTCTCAGGCTCATATCTTGCAATCGGTTCGGAATTTTGATTTACTCTCTGAGGCAAAGTTCTAGCTCTTGTCATAAAGAACAAAAATTGTGAACATATAAAATCAAAAAAACTTCATCTTCAAGGTCAAAATCGCAAAAAAACTTAAAAAAATTCGTTTTTTTTAACCTTTTTTCCCCTGTTCAGGTCCATAGGTAGCAAACCGTTGAAAATTCAGGGAAACAATCAACTACAATTTTTGTTCTTTATGACAAGAGCTAGAACTTTGCCTCAGAGAGTAAATCAAAATTCCGAACGGTTTGCAAGATATGAGCCTGAGAATATGATCACTTTTTTCCAAAAATTACACCGAGGCCTCAAATCTCTGGGGGCCCATAAATAAAAAAGTGCATGACTTTGGGGAAAAAAAAAACACGGGTCTTTTTTTTTTTGGTCTTTTATCATGTAGCGGTGTCCGTATATGGTTATTTTGAAATGACTTCAAAAATGTTGCACAGTGAAATTTTTGGGAAATTTTTCAATTTTGCGGCTACCTAAGCGCTACCTAAACGGTGTTAAGAATAATTCCTAGGAAGTTCATATGTTCTAGAAAGTTGTTTATTGAGATCTTAGTACATTTTTGTAGTTGATTGTTTCCCTGAATTTTCAGCGGTTTGCTACCTATGGACCTGAACAGGGGAAAAAAGGTTAAAAAAATCGAATTTTTTTAAGTTTTTTGCGATTTTGACCTTGAAGATGAAGTTTTTTTGATTTTATATGTTCACAATTTTTGTTCTTTATGACAAGAGCTAGAACTTTGCCTTTCCAAACGGTTTGCAAGATATGAGCCTGAGAACATGATCACTTTTTTCCAAAAATTACACCGAGGCCTCAAATCTCTGGGGGCCCATAAAAAAAGTGCATGACTTTGGGGGAAACAAAAAAACACGGGTCTTTTTTTTTTTGGTCTTTTATCATGTAGCGGTGTCCGTATATGGTTATTTTTTTCGTGTTGCACTGTGTAATCGAATAATAATAAAATCGGTTCAGATTTAGATATAGCCTCCATACAAATATTCCTATAAGTTACACTATTTCTACTCTAAAATACACATCGCATCATGACAAAATTTTCAGGATTATTTTATATTTGAACTAGAAACAGCTAACGGGAAAGTGGACCACATGGGTCCATGTTTTGAAATTTCTACTCTAAACTGCGCATTTTACATCGGATCTTGATCAAATTTCTCACACAATGTTACTTTTAGACTAGAAACACCTATTTTGAAAGCCAGGTATATAGGTCAATGTTTTGGTATAGCCCCCATACAAATGGGCTCCCAATTTACACCATTATCGCTCTAGAACTCAAATCTTACTTCAGATCTTGATAAAATTTTGCAGATCATGTTATATTTCAATAAAGAATACCTACTTTGAAAGTGATCTATAAGGGCGCACTTTTTAATGTAGCGCTTTTACAAATGGGCCCATTTTTTATTATTATCCCTCTGGGACCCACATTTTACATTGGGAGTTTATCAAATTTTGCGGATTATATTATATTTCAACTAAGAATACATACAATGAAAATCGAATATATTGACTATATTGGCCCACTTTTTATTGCAGCGCCTTTACAAATGGGTTCCATTTTAATTATTACCTGTCTATAACCCACATTTTACATGGAAAGTTTTTTAAATTTTGCAGATTTTATTATATTTCAACTAGAAACAGCAACAATGAAAGTCAAATATATGGGTCCATATGTTGGTTAACCTCCATGCAAATGGCCCCACATATTGCTCTATTACAGTTGATCATTATATATTTCAACTAGGAATACCTGCCGTGAATAACAACTATATAGGTGTATGTTTTTGGCACTGGCCACAAGTTTTGTATTAGGCCTTTTACCAATCGGATCTTGGTTAATTTTTCCAGATCACGGTATATTTATTTTCAGAATGCATGCCTGTCATGTTTTCAAATTCAACTGTCCCACCAATTTTTATTCAAACCTTTACTTTACCATGGACCATATT
This sequence comes from Polietes domitor, assembly GCA_947397865.1. NCBI lineage: Eukaryota > Metazoa > Arthropoda > Insecta > Diptera > Muscidae > Polietes > Polietes domitor. The sequence continues at coordinate 14,531,092 of OX377621.1, read as the reverse complement.
AGTGGACCGTTACGGAAATATATAATCACCACTCATTTACACCTTCCGATTTGTTGGTAACACTCTGGATTCAACGTATTACCGCCTATCTTGATGAAAATAATTTAATATTTTTCACTAGGTGCAGCTACAATGAGACGGGATCACAGCGATTTTTGTGTAAAATCGCCCCTTAAACAACCTGGGTTTAGCAGGGAGTGGTGTAGGGTATCATACAGTCGGCCCGCCCGACTTTAGACTTTCCTTACTTGTTTTAATTAATATTATATACATAGGTCAACATTGGTTCGTACGGACATTATTATCTGAATGTACTGCAGCCTTTATCAATTGAAATATAAAAGTACTATATTTCATATATGGAAAATTCGTTCAAGAACACAAGAGGAATATTGTATTTATATGATCGTGGCAAATGCGTTAACTTGTTATTAGATTCGATTGCTCAATAAATTGTAAAATTAATTCCTTTTAAATACTATTTTGTGGATAAGTCTTGGGGCAAATCTTTTTTAAAATATGTATGTTCAAAGTGTTTCGAAATATCCTAAAAGCCTATAGTTTTTAAATGCACTATAGATCGATTTTCCCCATTTTTAATCTCAACTATTGTAAACCTTATAGACATATATCTGCAAAATTTGAATATTCCAGCTTATTTCGTTTAAAAGACAAATAGACGAACAGAGAGACATAGTATAGGATTTGATCTTCATATTTATGTAAAACATTATTTTGAACATTTCATTTCTTCACTTAAATCCTCTAATTTTACAACGATTATAACCATTTGTAGTGCGCTGGCAATAAGATGCAAGACTACTTCTATCATTAGCAACATGATGCATTTGATGACTTTCACGAAAAGGGGCAAACAATCCCATTCACTGAAATCGATGATCGAGGATAGAACTCTCAACTACAAATATTTTCTTGATGGTGATGAAAAAATGGTTTTAGTCAAACAAATCTAATCGTACAAACATTTATTTACATTGTTGAAAAGTTTAGTCGAAATTAAGAATTAAGAAATAAAATAGCACTCATTTTAAACATATATATATAAATAAATAAAACCTTTGTAAAAAACACAGTATTTTCTAATTGAACATTTTGTTGCAAATTATTTTCTGACCCTTCTTGGAATTGAAAAATTTGAATGACATGTGCGTCATTACCTTATAATTTTGGTTGAAGCGATTTTGGTTTCATTATGATATTCGTGATTTGCGTGATAATATTTATATACTAAGAATTTGGCGCCCTATACTCCCTCCTTGACACCTAAATTGCTGGCCAAATAAAAATGTCTGACGTTTTTATTAAAAAAACTCGAAATAAAACATTTATTTTTATTAAAATTAATAAGGGCACTATCAACTAAGGCTATCGGCCCGGTAAATAAAACATTTAAACCCTCTACTAGGGTATTATTTATTTGTACATTTTCTATGTGACAACCTAAAGGAACCAAGATAGACCAATTGTTTAGTATACCGATTGACTTAGAATTACTTTTTGAATCGATTTAACCGATTTGTCCGTCCATCAATTCTTCCGATCAAAGTACAGGTCGTAATTATTGTCTGATCCTAACAAAATTGGCAAAATTAAGTTTTGCGGGTCAAGGACGAACTATTTGATGTGAAGAAAATATAGCCTACAGACAAATATTGCCCCCCGATTTATTTTTTTCCGCTCTATAAACCACATAAGTTAACCCATTTGGCACAACGCCTTCTATTTCAACGAGAAACATCTGTGGAGAAAGAGAGTCAGTTCAGGTTCAGATTTAGATACAAAATTCGCTCTCCACTTCAGTTTTTCCGCTCTTGAGATCATATATTTTAACAGATTTTGATTAAATTTGGTACAGCACCATATGACTGGAAACATCTATAATTAAAATGGTTGAAATCGGTTCAGATTTAAATGCAGCTTCCATACAAATGTCGCTCCTTTTCTATCAGAAAATTTTATATTTTGCCTAGGAACATACATTGTGAAAGTGGGTCTCATGATATAGCACACATGCCAAAATCTTCACCGAATTGAATTGTGATGGGGTAGAAAGTGGAGGTTATCATATAGCCTGACTTTAGCCTTTCCTTACATGTTTTTTCTTTACGATTAGCTTTCGAAAATTTGATTTCGCCAAAAAATTATCTTTCAGCACTTTGTCTGAAACAACACTATTTTGATGTGTATTTTCATGACCGGCTTGGGAATAATTATTATTCCCTCTTTAAAACATGGAAGGAATGAAATCCGACGCCAACGCAGTCCATTCTAATCCCCAAATCGGGAAATTATATTATCAACAAATAACTCCTGTAAGCTATTGTTGTCTATATTACATGGGACACAAAAGACTGGATATGGTAGCGTAGTAGTCTCATGTTTGCAGTATAATGGTTATATGACGCCTCCAGCTTGCAATCCGCTGCTTGTAGTAACATGTTGGTAAGCCATTTACTTCTCGACAATCACTTGTGGAGTCTGTGAACCCCGAATGCGATCATTTTGACGATTTACGAAATCATCAAAATTAAAATAGACTCATCGTTGAATTTGAGTTTTTCATTAATTTTGAAAAGGGTTGTATTCTTGGATGGCTGCATATTTTAAACAATCCTGAACGCTTTATAAATCTGGTAGCGACGATTGATTGAAACCCTTGAATCTAAGTATGTGGCTTCTAATTACATTCGTATCCAAAATTAGTTAGCTGAACTTAACCACGATTCGTTTACTTGCCGCTAAAGCTAAAGCGGACCCAATTAATATTGAATCCTTTCCCAGAATAGAGCTCTGTGTTGTAACACTATTAGCTGAAATAGGGTAAACTCACTGGAAGCGTTTTATGGAACATTTTTGGCATATTGGCCCTTGATTAATTGGGTTAATTTTTCTAGTGAACAGAGTCTCCAGAATATTAAATTTTGTTAATACGTATAATTTAGAATGAGCAATAATACCTAAGTAATTCCAGAGGGTAGTGTCAAGTTTGGAAATCCATCCTGTAAAAGTTCATATTGCCTAAGTGTCTTCAGTTTACCTTTAGCGTGCTTTTATCAGCGATCTGCTGCATATTCATATCCTAGCTTGGAACAGGAATAATTTAAACAAGTAAAAATTGCGATAAGTTCGGCCCGGCCGAAACAAAACAAATAAAAATGTTGTATAAATAATTTTATAAATAAATATAAAATTTTAATTATTATGTAAACCACGCTTATAATGTAAAGCTACCAAAATGATTATACTAAAGGGTCCGCCATCAGACGTTTTTTTCAACTATTCAACCGTTGGACTATTATTTGTGCTATTTGAATGAAATTATTTTCCATTATTAACCGGAAGGATTGTACTTTCAAATACAAAAAGAAATTTGAGAAAATATTCAGTAGTTTTTTTATAGCATTTTCAAAAAAAAGTGTTTTGTTGAAATATGTGGTTTCTAGAGCGGAAACAGTAAATCATAGGAGACATTGGTATGGGAGTCCGCCATCTAACGTTTTTTTTTTCAACTATTCAACCGTTGGACTATTATTTGTGCTATTTGAATGAAATTATTTTCCATTATTAACCGGAAGGATTGTACTTTCAAATACAAAAAGAAATTTGAGAAAATATTCAGTAGTTTTTTTATAGCATTTTCAAAAAAAAGTGTTTTGTTGAAATATGTGGTTTCTAGAGCGGAAACAGTAAATCATAGGAGACATTGGTATGGGAGTCCGCCATCTAACGTTTTTTTTTTCAACTATTCAACCGTTGGACTATTATTTGTGGGGTGCCCGAGGCAGTCATTTGAATTTAATTATTTTCCATTATTAACCGGAAGGATTGCACTTTCAAATAAAAGAGAAATTTGAGAAAATATTCAGTAGTTTTTTTATAGCATTTTCAAAAAAAAAGTTATTTGGCGGACCCTGTATATATAACGAAATAATACTTCAAGTCAGTTCAAAAAGTTTATATAGGATAGCAATCTTCAAAAAAGCTTAAAAACCCTACGGCTGCAGCTACAGCCGTCTGGTTGGTTGTATTTCCATCCTATTTTAATTTCAAAAGTATAAATTTGGAAAATCCATTATCTCTCACGCATACACGCTAAATTTAATGATATTAAATATTACATACCAAATTTAATAATATTTAATATTACATACCAAATTAAATGATATTAAATATTATTCGTACCATTGTTATGCTTTTATACCACTTAAAAATACGATTTTGATAATATCCAATTTAGTCTATACAATTAGAGGGATACACCGATTAGCTCTACCTGTTGTTATTAGTACCAATATGGTCCCTTTTTTCCAAAAATATCTTTCACTTTATATAGGTAATGATTGTATGCACCATATTTAGGCATAAGTTTCAAATTTCAAAGGAAATTAACACTCTTAATATTAAGAGGGAATTTTCAGTCCAGGAAAAATTGTTCACACTCGAATTTGGATTTTATGAGCAAGAATCTGAAATTAAATTAATTAGATTTATATTACTTCGTCTATTATCCTGATGATTGATGGGATTTTGTAAAGTTCTTTTTTGTTTTACGACTAATTGAAAATGAAATAATTGGGTTTTCCCTGGTATCCAAGTAATTGCCATTTTCACTGCAAGAGACCGACCGTAACGGTGCTGGAATTTCAAGGAAAATTTCGTAAACGATATTTGTGGAAGATCATAATACAGCGGTTGCTATCACTTGCTATCGTTTCCCCGGATAACATTTCCTGTGAATATTTTATTGTCATTATCGATGGAATTGTCCATAATTTTGGAAAAATATCTGTTTCTGGGAATTTCGCCAATTTGGAATGCTGCTTTTAAATTAAATATTTAATGTGTCATTGGAGGCATTTCAAATGCACACCGATGTGGGGAAGATATACCGGCATATGACAAATTATTCCAAGAAAACATTTGTCTGTCCAAAGATGGCTATGGCTATGGCCATTTGAGAAATTGTTGGCGTTTCAAATTCGCATTACACACGGATGCAGTAGTTTTGAAATCATTTCGGGACGCAGTCAATGAATTTATAACACATTCAGATTTCGGTTGCTGTGATACACACTCTCTCTCTCACACACACTTTAAAAATGTTTTGGGAAATTTTGTTGCCCCAAAAGTGGAAATTTGAATAATCGTAACATCAATTCAATGCTATCACATTTGGAGGAAATTCCACACAATATTTGACTTGCGTCAAGGGAAAGCCATGCAAATATTCATTCAATTTCTGGTACTTTGCATGATGCTGCCGCTGCTGCACCCCTACCCCCACGATAGGAATGCCAGGCGAAAGAATGTCATACATTCCAAGTCAGATACGCATATTGACATCAGCATTACACTCACTCACACACTCGCATACAAACATTCGCAATCATGCATACATTTGGGTGTATGTATGTATTTACCATTTTCATATCAATAAGTTTAAATAAAAATGGGGAAAAGAGGAAAAACCAAAACTGATTGCATTTCATTCCAGCACCAACTATTGTGGCAACAGTGGAGCGAAGCGAAAAAAATCTAGAATATTTATGGGAGAAGGATTTTAGTAATATACTTTTGTGGTCACCCTGTTGAAAGTATGATCACAAAAAATGTCCAAGTTAACTGGAATATATAATTTTAGACGTCCAAAAACACTGTAAATGTGATATATTTTTCAAACTATGATTTCAGATTAAAAACAAGTAAGAAGGCGTTAAGTTCGGCCGGGCCGAATCTTATATACCCTCCACCACGGAGTGCATTCCACAGTATTACCGGCAGATTAAATGATGTCGACTTTACATAGAAGTACAGTACCATATTACGAAAATTGTGATATTTTTATGCACATTACTATATTTGTTTACTATTTCAAACTATAATGTATACTTATGCGCACTGTTTAAAATCGACTACTATATATAAATAAAATGCTGAAATTGTGAAAGTGAACAAGCCTAAATATTAGGCGATTGTCAGTCGCCATTAGAAAGAAGCATTTTCAGATACAAAGTGATAAGAAAAGTATAAGTTTTAAAGATATCCCCATTCGCCCCATTCTCCGCCCAAATGTACAAATTTCGAAAAAAACCCTTTTTCGAGTCTTAATAGTCAGAATGTATACACCGAATTTCAACTTCAGCGGTTTGGTAGGTCCCATTTTTATCCATCTTTTTAATTATATCCTTTTAAAGTACGAATTTCTATTTTACGTGCCTATGCAATTAGAGGGATGTAGACACCGAATTTCATGATTCTAGCTGTTGTCGTATCATTGGTACCATATTTTATCACTTTTTGTCCCATTTCGCCCGCTAAAACTTTTATTTTCTTTGTGGTGCTTCCATGCTACAAGAGGAATGTGCGCAACAAATTTTAACTGTATGAAAATAAGAAATTTAATTAATAAGCCAAGGCTACCAATATTTGTATAATATATATATATATATATATAATATAAGGGAGCAATCATAAATATTGGGGGATAGAGAGTGTGTTTTCAGCTACAGTCGTGTGGTTGGTTGTATTTCCATCCTATTTTAATTTCAAAAGTATAAATTTTCATGTAAAACTTCATGATTCTACCATTTTTTGTTGTAAAAGCAACAAAATAAAGTACGAATTTGGAAAAAAATATTTTACGTGGCTATGAAGTCAGAGGAATGTATACTCCGAATTTCATAATTCTAGCTGCTGTCATTTGGTAGGTACCATTTTTATCCCCTTTTTCCATTTGAACCCCAAAAAGTACGAATTTTGGAAAGTTCTTTTATTTTATGTGACTACGCAATCAGAGGAATGCATATATCGAAATTCAATATTCTAGGTGCAGCCGTTAGGTTCGTATTATTTTTATCCCTCTATCCCATTTTAACCCCTTAAAAGTACGAATTTAGAAAAAATACTTTTATATTACGTATCTACTTTATTAGAGGAATGTCCACACCGAATTTCGTGTTTCTATCTGTTGTCGTTTGATAGGTACCATTTTTATCCCTTTTTGTCCCATTTCGCCCCTACAAATAAAAATCACTCTATGGTGCCCTTTTATGCTATAAAGGGAATGCGCATTGCAAATGTCAAGTAAATACAAGCTAATATGTACAAAAAACATGTTGAAATACTCTAAACATTAGGGGTATTTTCAGTCCTTGTGAGGGAATAATTTTTTCAACAGACAGACAGACGGACATGGCTATATCGTCTTAGAATTTTACCACGACCCTCCATCCTGGTGGTGGAGGGTATAACAAGTAAGGAAAGGAAGGGAATACAATTCAATTCGGTGAAAAAGTGAAGACGGGAAGGTTTTTTGTATCCTGTAAATGTATGTGTTTGACAAAAAATGATAATTCGGAAAGGACATTTGTTTGAGGATATATTGAAACCTGGAACGAAATAGGTGAAATATAAAGTGTATAGTTTGGCCAAAATCGGTTGTGGTTTCTAGAGCGGAAAATGTCAAATCGGGAGCGTCATTTGTATGGGGGCTATATCTAAATCTGAACCGATTTGACCTATATACACCATGGGTGTTTCTACTGGAAATACAAGATGTTTTACCAAATCTAAAGACAATCTGATACAATATGTGGTTTCTAGAGCGGAAAAAGTCAAATCGGGAGCGAAATTTGTATGGGGGCAATATCTAAATCTGAACTGATTTAATCCATTTTCAACACAGAATTATAAGATGTTGAAATATAGGATGTTTTGCCAATTTTAACGAAAATCTGTTGTAAATGTGGTATCTAGAGTGAAAAGAGTCAAATCGACAGTGAAATTCGTATGGGGGATATATCTAAATCTCAACCGACTTTTTTTCAAATGAAATAGCGTTCGTACTTGTCCCGAAAAACTTCATTGTGCAAAGTTTCATTTAGTTATGTCTACAATTGCGACCTGTATCGTGATTACAAGAATAGATGGACAGACGGACGGACGGACATTGTTAAATCGACTCAAAAAGTGATTTTAAGTCGATCGGTATAATTAACAATGGGTCTATCTCGTTTCCTTTTGGGTGTTACAAACAAATGCACAAAGACATAATACTCTCGTGGAGTGTATAAATAGTTATCCGAAAACCTAAAATTATAATATCTACCACTACACTTCTGGCACAGTGGTCTTATGAAATCAATCAATGCTGTTTTTTTCTTCTCTTGGAGCCACTGTTCACATTTCTGCGATGTTATCAACACATTTTGCTTACATGTGGCCAGATAGGGATGAATGTGTGTGCGATGCCTGGTGGCACGCAAATATATACCCACTCACACATACATATGCATGCATATGTAAATATGTACACACTTCGGGATATGTACATACGTCCATACATTCATACAGATGTCAGATAGACATACCGATATTTATGTTATATATGGAGCGTATGGAACGTTTCGGCATTTGGACCTTTTATTTTTTTGTTTTTGCCAAATAATACTATTTGCATACTTTATGGATAATTTCACTACTGGTACTGGAACTTGTGTGTTGGGATGTCGTTTCTGAGGCGGGATACTCTGGACCATCGCGCTCCCAATTGGGTGGTGAGCGAGCGGGCAAGACATAAAATTCAAATTATATGCCATAATTTAAGGATTTTCGTTGACGTTAAATGGCTTGGCGTTTCTCACCATTGGTTGGTGTGGGGGTGTGTAGGAGGGGAAGGATGGCTGATGGGGATAGGGTCTGCAAGGTTGAAAGTGCTGCGCAGTGGTAAAGATCATGGGCGGGCAAATAAATGACATTTATTTTCGTTCCGTTGCCTGAAATTATTGAAATGTGTGCAAATGGTTCATGTTCTTCTGCTGATAAATTTGATAAATATAATGGAAGTTTATGGCAGTGCGACAACTGTAATTGCTCGACAGTGTATGTGTAAGATAAAACGTAACGAAATTATGCTATGGCATACATAATACCCTTCAGCGGCTGATTCAGTTCAGAGAATAGTGGAGCGGCCATTAATAATTACATTAGATAGAGGAAAAAGTGGGCATTCGCATATACTGGGGTCGATGTTGCAAAGGGGTAATACCATCTGTGTCAGAGGTACTTTGGAATATTAATGTATGCCCTAATGTATAGAATATCGAGTCCTTAGCTCGGAATGATCGCAAGCGCCAAAACACACATTATGCAGGAGAAGGTTTTTATTGATTATTTGAATAAAATGAAATATGTTTTAATGTAAAATGTTTTAATTCCGCCGTATTCAACGAATTATTATTAAAAATTGATCATTTGTTTACATCATACGGTTCTTTTGGCGCTTACGATACAAATATTGTACTTGCGTATACAAATACTGAACAAACTATGGCGCTAACGATATATTTTATTTGATTAAACCTCGACATTTTAGTAAAAACACACTTTTTATTATAAAAAATTTATTAAAACAACATAATAAAATAGATAACACTACTTTTATAAAAAGGAAATGGACAGTAAAGTAATTCAAATAGTTAATAAAAACTATTTTAGACACATTTGAACTCCTATGTTTAATAGTTAAATTTCATATAAAAGTTTTTAGGTAATATCGATATTGAATTTTTCTTTGAACGAATAATTGAATTAATATTTATTTCACCCACCCTACTATGTGCAAAATATCCATATTTAAATTATGCGCAAAATCCCAGTATTTCTAAATGTGCCGATCTCAAACAATTAAATTTTATTTTAATGTTTGGTGGTAGAAATGCTGAAGAAAATGGATTCCAGTCCTTAAAATCGGAATCGTGCGCGAATTCGGTCGGCCACTCAGAAGGGCCCAAATTATTCTTCCTTTACAAAATGATTCAATTGTAGAGTGTATAGAATCAACTGGCATCATTGTATGACCGGGAAGTAAAAATGTTATGTTAATGATCTTAATGAAAACTGAAGTTTTTCTACCCTCCACCTCCAGGATGGGGGTATACTAACTTTGACACCTTGAAATATCGACCTGAGATCCTATAAAGAATATATATTCTTGTTCGTTATAAAATTCTAAGGCGATGTTACTTCAAGGGATATAATGGGTACAGAGGGATAGAAATAGTACCAACTAGACGGCTACAGATAGAACGATGAAATTCGGTTTGTACATCCCCCTAATTGCGTAGACACGTAAAATAAAGAGATTTTAGAAAGTCGTACTCTTAAGGGGTAAAATACGTAAAGGGGGATAGAAATGGTACTAACCAAATGGCCTATGCTAGAATCGTGGAATTCGGTGTATACATTGCTCTGACTGCATAGATGCAAAATATTTTTTTTTCAAAATTTGAACTTTTTACTTTTACGTCAAAAATTGGTTGAATTATGAAGTTAGGTTATTTTGCACTATGTACGTGAGATAATGGATTTTCATAATTTGTACATTTGGAATTAAAATAGCAACTTTAGCAATCCACTATCAATATTTATGGTATGTAAGCTTTTTTGAAAATATAAATATAAGAATATTTATTTTTTAAATTGACTTGAATTATTATTTCGTTATATATAGTGTAGTAGTGTATTGGTAGCCTCTTTAGCTCTATACAATTGTGGGCCATGTGCCCATTTTCATCACTATTTTAAGCTAAATATTAAGTTTCACTGTCAAATTTCCCACTATTTGAATTAAATAAATGTTATCGTTTACCCACAATAATAGGGAAATTATACCAAAAACATGTATGTAGTATTTGGCTTAATATACGAATATTCAAAGAAGTATATTAAATGATTGTATATAAGGTACAAATCAAACAAAAAGGCTTTGTGTTCTCCAAAAAGACAATAATATAAAGCTACTTTCAGTTCTTGTGGGTAAACTTTTTTCTTCTGGATTGATAAAAAATATACAAAACAATTATCGGGGAACCTCTTAGCTTAGTTCGTTCGTAATCTATCGTAATTTTAAACAATAGACGAACACTTCGTTCTATGGCCGAGGGTATAAAATACATTTATTATTGCATCAATATATTGATAGAGCTATCTAAAATATTTATAAATATTTCTTACATTATCTGACAGTTTTTGCCTAAATTCATAAACTGTCGCTTACGATAAAATTGCTTTCTTTGAAAATGTGAGCAGCGACTTACTATAAAATCTTGGCCCCATTTTTAATATAAATGTTAACAATTTTGACATTTTGGCAATTTTTATTTATGTATCAGCCCATAAAATTTTAAATTCAACAATAAAAAATATTTTCAGAAAATGTCGCTTACGATAATTCCGCGCTAAGGGCTCGATATAATACCGGTAAAGTTTTAAAGCACTTTACATCATTTATCCGCCAAAATTTTAGCGATGGCCTGAGTTATGTTAACCTTGAGGCTATCGGTTTGTTAACATACATCTGCAACTCCAGGCAACGGTCAGAAAAGTAGAGGGGGTCCATATGTCGCACCCATTTGGTTGAATAAATGAATCGTTTTGATACAATAACTACTGTACATTAGGCTGGGTCGCAGCCCATACAAATGGAAAAACAATTGTCAGTCACCTCACGAAAATAAAGTTTGGGTTGTTTAATGAGGATTTGCAAAATATTTGGATATAGCTCCGATACAAATATTCATCTCGATTTGACAAATTGGACCAGGTCAAATTAGCCTATGTGTTGGAAGGCGATTTACCCACGCTAGCAATTCCCGCTGGATCTTGAATAAAGTACTACTTGTTTCTTAGAAAATAATATTTATTGAAACAATTCGTGCTTATATTAAAATTCCTATAAAATACAATTCAATTAGGAATTTTATAATAAAACTAGCTGACCCGGCAAACGTTGTTTTGCCATATAAATTCTTTCTAGGTAGTTTCTAGTGTAGACAAAAAAACTAACTTATTATAAGTGTATAAGGATGTGGTATATGCGCGAAATAGGCATGGAGCTTTCACTTAAACTGGTCCATACATTTAGATTTTCCATATAAATCCACACCCGCGCCAAAACTTAATAATAAAAAAATGAAATTGTATGGGAACCACCCTAAGGGTTAAAGATAGTGGGTAGATATGTTCTGGGAAACTGTTGAGATTGCAAAAATATTGAGGGTCGGTCATACATTTGACTCCTCTAGGAGGCACCCTTATAATATAAAACGTTAAAATTTAAAATTTCGACAACAGCGCCACCTATCGGGTCCATGAAAAATAGTTTTGGCCGATTCTCAGACCTACCCGATATGCACACAAAATTTCATACAAATCGGTCCAGCCGTTTCGGAGGAGTACGGTAACTAAAACTGTGACACGAGAATTTTATATATATAAAGATAATCTAGTAATTCAAAGTTACTTTTTAGTGCGAAAACTGCTAGAAAATGTGATTTAATTATTTAACCATTTAAGTCCCAGAGCACCGCGTTATTCAACCAATCTTTTTAGTAAATTATAAAGAAATAGCGGATTCTAGGGGAATACCTTTCGAATGATGTCAAAATGATGATCATGCCGCAGCGTTAATTTTTATACCCTCACTCTACAGAGTAGGAGGCTATATATCATTTGGGACAGAAAAAAAGTGTAACACATTGAAGGAGTGACTTAAGAACCTAAGTGTGTTGGGACCAAATCCGTTTCACGACTTTTTAAGATGTTTGAGCCATGTCCATCCGTCCGTCTGGCTGGTTGGTGTACACGATAACTCTAGAAAGGAGCTAAGGAATCTATTCAAACTTTGCACATGGTAATATTTTTCTGAATCTGCTATAATTTAGTATTTGATAATGTTTTTATAATCACTTTAAGTGTACTAAATATGGCACCCCTTCCAGTACCTACCACACAAATCACCCTAAACTACGTAAAATTAAAGCTGTTATAACTTCTATACGGATGATCGGAATACTGTAAAATTTGTTATTTGGCAATGCTTTAATAAAAGTTACATTCGCATGGAATATTATTATACCCCTTCTGGTACTTCCCCCACAAAGTGACATAAGCTTTGTTTAAAATAAAACCAATATAGCCTACATACGGGTAGTCAAAATCATTGGAAATTTCATATTTAAAAATGTTTTTATAATCACTTTAAACCTAAAAATATTTATGCTTTAGCCACGCCCCTTCTTGTACCTCCCACACAATAGTCTCTATCCTAGTTGATATTAAATCCTTCACAATTTCGTACTGCTACATGGAATCTTCTATGACATCATATTTGATCATGTTTTTACAATCGTTGTAGCTTCCTTCCATACAAATTATCCTTCCCAAAGTAAAATTTAATTTCTTATAACTTACGTATATATGTTCTCTGAAAGTGAGTATATATAAGTCGGATTAGCCGACTGAAGTAAATAACTTATTGTAAAAAGAATTTGTAAATTTTGGCTCTGAAAATCTATCTCCTGTATTACCTAATTTTACAAAGATAGAGCCAGTGACATCACTTTTCGTCCGATATTCATCATTCGAAAGGTATTGATTCCTTATATTTATTTTTCATAACATCTCTTACAAAATGTTTCCAAGAAATATAAGTTTTTAGCTGTCACCGTGAAAAACAGCCAATGTGTTATTCTTAGACAAGAAAAAAGATTTTTATTAAAAGTGCTTCCAAGGGTCTATTAATTCAGAAAACATCTTGAGCAAAAATGCAACGTAAAAAATATACGGAAACAAATATAATTTTTAGAAGTATTTTCAGGAGAGTTTGGCTCACAGACAGCTTGACCCAGTGACGAATTATTTTGCAGATCATCATTAAAAGTCCAATCTTCACTTCTGGGGGTGACCGCTGCAATTTATTTTCGTGGTCCATCCTACTGCACATAGATATGTGACTTTTTCAGGGCATCGACTATGACTTTTGAGATACTTTTGCATCATAAAGTCCGATTCACAGAAAAGTGGACTTGAGACATTTTTGCAGCACACCGATGATATGTTGGTCTCGGGACTATATCAAAACAAGGATCAATGTGATTCACTTTGCAGGTAGAATATATAGACATGCGAAAGTCTTGACCCATAAAGAGAGGAGCTAGAGGGCTGAGATCTTCAAAAATGATCCTCATAAAATTCCACAATATAGTTCTGACAAAAAGAATTCTCTCAGACATAAAAGTACAACACTTTCTTCGCATAGTATAATGCTCCCCTCCACCAAAAATGAAAACTTTGATCGATTGTAAAAAGAAACTCAGACCAGGTGGATTTTAAGTTTATTCAAAAAATGATCTACACATCATGCTCATTCTGAATTATATGATCGTTACTCTGTTTCAAAAATGCTGTTGGACATTGTTATTATAATATTTTACAGCACTTGTACGAGAAGTCCATAGCCTCTAATCTGCCGGTAATACTGTGGATTGCAATCCATGGTGGAGGGTATATAGGGTATACTTAACGCCTTTTCATTTGTTTAATCTAGCGTAGTTTAAGGATGCCTTTTATTGTGGCGATATTTTACAAAAACATTTCTATTTTTTAGTATTTAAAATAAAGCACAGTACTTACTAAATTCAGATATTTCAAACCATATTGTAGAGAGTTTAAAGGAATTGAAATTTTCCCGGGAATTTGTGGGAATGGATCTTTGCATTTCCATTTATCGGGAATCAAAAAAAGTTTTGGGAAATCTCAAACCTTAGGTGGGTCTAGCCTAATTATTTCTTGGTGTTATGTACATTTGCCATGAAATTAACTTAATAATCCCATTCTTATTCGAGTTTTGGACACCAAAAATCATCAAAAATCTTTATAGACAATCCTTCTACAAAATGGCTATAAACTTGTGTAATTACATTACCCACTCATTTAATCAGCGAATATTTGGGATAAGTGGAACATTATGACAAAATATCAAAAATCGATTACATCCTCATATGGATCCCAATAATTTTCAATGACACCCTGAAAATTACCTTTATTTTTGGTATTTTTGATATGTACTATTAATAATGTTTTTTACTGAATTACAATTTTTGTTGACTTTCACCGCCATTTCCACTACTCTTTGTTGTATTTATCTCATATAGATTGTGTTTTTCTTTTTGAAGTGACCTATATTTATTAATGAAACAAAACAGAAACGCTTATAGCGTAAATATGTTGATTGCTTTGTTGAGAGGGGAGAAAATCATTTTGAATATAAAAACAATCGTTCTCCCTCGCACCACGCAACTCCCGCTTAAAGTGATTGGCATAATTTTTCAATAACCATAATATCGTGTTATAAATGCTTTTACGTAGTATCTGTATTTGTAGTCGTATTCGAATACGTGTTGTGTGTTGGCATTGGTATTTGTATTGCTGTATTTGTGTTTATTTTAATCTCTTTTTTCACCCTCGATTGTATCCCATGGAAACTGTTCAATTATCCGCTATAAAACAATCACTAACATGTACGTGAATACCCTGCCGAGGATGGGAGGATGTATAGCTGGCGTTACATGAAGACAATGTTACATTATTACGATGGAAGTCTAGTAATGAGGTCTCTGTCTCTAACTACGCCTACTGTGGTTCCTAGAAATGTGTCCTTCGTTGGCTCTCCCATCAGCAAAGCGGACATAAGACAATCACGCCTAAATTTGATTCGACGTGATTTCCCCATATTCGGTGGCCGCTCATTTAAGGCAGATATTCTGGTTGTCCTTGAAATTATTTCACACTCCTAAATTGCTATATGCAAAGAGGGTTGGGGTAGCAGAGAGCCGTTGTCAAATGCTTTGTTTTGGGTTTCCACAACAAAATTTTGTTGGATGGGAACATTTATTGATTACTTCGTTTAAGTGTGCGTGTGTGTGTCTGTGTGAAGCTATTTAGGCAATCACGCCGCCGTCTTGCGTTGGTGGCTGACTATGGCGTTGCCGATGATACTTTATGTTATTTTTCCTTCGATTTTTCATCACTTCATGTTTTCATATTGGTTTTCCGTGAAGGCGTTGTCTAGGAATAAATTAGTTACTTTATTAGAAAGAAATACAAGCGTATTTAATTTTTCCACCAAGGAAATGGAACGAGATTTAAGACAAAAAATATTTGCATGGAATAACTAGACATAGCGACGCACTGTTGGGTTTTGTTACGGGGATTAGGGTGGCGAGAATGTATTTTTGCTCAGAAATTTTAGTTTTATAAAAAGTCTACGAAGCAATATAATTATGATGAAATAAATTTAAATAGCTTCGCGAAATATAACCCAAAATGAAATAAATCCATAATATTTCAAATTAAATAATCTGAGATCCCTTGGGTGCCGGCTTAAATAAGTTATATTATAATCTCAATTTGATTAAAGAACTAGATTCAAAATAAAGCGAAGCCTACACTAAAAATCTCTCAACAAAATAATTACAAATACTTCTCGAATGTTCCATATTTCTGTGAGATAGTGTTGGGCCATGGCATGGATGCAATATGCCTTTGCATTTATTATAATAACATATAATTATTGCAGAATTTATAATAATTATTGCACAATTTAGAAACATATCCTTCGATTTGGAATTCTTACTTTTATGGAATAACACGAAAAAGATGGATACAAATGATACCAACCAAACCCATGAAGATCATGAAATTCAGAGTGTAAGCTCCTCTTATATTGGATATACTTTGTCATTCCGTTTGTAACACCTTGAAATAACGAGCTGAGACCCTATAAAGTGTATATGTTCTTGATCGTCATAAAATTCTATGACAATCTAGCCATGTCCGTCCATACGTCTGTCCGTCTGTTGACATCACGCTAGCATCTAAACGAAAGGAGCTAGGGCGCACAGTGGTTCAGAATCAAAATCCGTCTGCCAAAAATCAATAACTTTTGTTCTAGTAGACATTTTGGAGTTCTGTATTTTGACATCATAATAAAACTAAGAAACAACAATTTCTAATAAAAAATGAGTACAAAATTTCTTAAAATATTTGAGAAACACCTCGATGAAGTCAAAAAAGAGACCTGTGTGCAGTTTTCGTGCAGTAATTCGATTTGTCTGCTAAATCAGATATTATTTTGTTTTTTTTTTTGCATATTTCCAGCAAATGATATCGGATTGTTGGAAAATTTAGCATGAGGATAAAGGAAATTCGTTCATCTTTTTATCTGTGTACCTACTTTTAAGAAGTTATTGAAACGAAATTTGTATGGGAGCTATATATAAATCTGAACCGATCTAAGACATTTTTACCACAGGTATTTCCAGTTGAAATATAAGGTGTTTCGCGAATTTTGAAGAAAATCTGTTAAAATATGTGGATTCTTGAGCGGGAAAAATCAAATTGGGAGCAAAATTTATATGGGAGCTATATATAAATCTGAACCGATCTAACACCTATTTACGACAGGTGTTTCCAGTTGAAATATAAGGTGTTTTCCGAATTTTGAAGAAAATGTGTTAAAATATGTGGATTCTAGAGCGGAAAAATTCAAATTGGGAACGATATTTATATAGGAGCTATATATTAATCTGAACCGATCTAACACATTTTTACAACAGGTGTTTCCAGTTGAAATCTAAGGTGTTTTGCGAATTTAGAGAGATATCTGTTAAAATATGTGGATTCTAAAGCGAAAAAATTCAAATTTGGAACGAAATTTGTATGGGAGCTATATATAAATCTGAACCGATCTTACATAATTTCTGAATATGTGTTTCTAATTGGATTATAAGAAGTTGTGTCAAATTTAAAGATAATCGAGTGCAATATGTCGTTTCTAGAGCGGAAAATGTCAAATCGGGAGCGACATTTGTATGGGGGCTATATCTAAATCTGTAAACTTTGTAGTAAACTTTGCTCCGATTTCTAATATATATCCGATTTCCCGCTTTTTAATGTTAATATCTCAAAGTAATCCATGGGTGCTTGTCTAGTTTTGATTTTTTACAGAACTGAAAAATGTTTACTAGAACAAAAGTTATTGTATTTTGGCCGAAGGATATTGATTCTGAACCACTGTGGGACGTCCAAATTTTCCATAAATGTGTTTTATAGTCGTACATCGGTTGGGATTGAAACTGGGCGAAATCGGTCCAAAGGGAACAATTTTTTCCCTCACAAGGATTGAAATACTAATACTAATCATTCTTAATATTTAGAGTAGTTAAGCCTGTGGTTTTTCACATGTATGTATATATAGGGTGTTTTTTATTGAGGTATAGAACTTCGAATTGAAATAAAACACAAGAAAATCGTTTTAATGTCCATCAATTTGGCTTTATTGGAAGGATAATTTTATGCCATTAATGTTTAAATATGATTTCGGGCATGTGGCCGCCGCGGCTGGCTCGAATATAGCCAATTCTACAGGTCCAATTTTCAACCACGCCACGAATGTTGGCTTCCAAGTCCCCTAACGTTTCTGGTTTGTTGGCGTAGACGAGCGACTTCACATATCCCCAAAGAAAATAATCCAATGGTGTCAAATCACACGATCTTCGTGGCCAATTGACAGGTCCATTCCGCGAAATTATGCGCTCATCGAATGTCTCCTTCAATAACTCGATTGTGACGACCATAAAATGGACGGAGCTTGCGGTGAACTTCGCGAACTGAACCATTACTTTCGAAATAAATTTGCACGATTTGCAAGCGTTGTTCTTTTGTCAACCTGTTCATGATGAAATGGCAAACCAAACTAAATATTAATCACTTGACAGCTGACAAAATGGCCGCCAGTTAAAAAAGTGATGCCAACTTAAAGTTCTATACCCCAATAAAAAACACCCTATATTTACATGATAAATATATATGATATTATATGATATTTACTCATATAACAAAAACGCGCACCATAAAAAATGATTCTTATTTGTAGGGGGTGAAATGGGACAAAAAGGGATAAAAATGGTACCGATCAAACGACAACAGCACGACAACATGAAATTCGGTATGTATATTTCCCTAATTGAGTAGATACATAATAAAAAAGTATTTTTTTTTCAAATTCGTACTTTTAAGGTTTAAAATGGGACTAGAGGGATAAAAATGGTACCAATCAAATGGCGGCAGCTAGAATCATGAAATTCGGTTTATACATTACTTCGATTGTGTAGACACGAAATGAACTTCGGTGTACGTAGACACGTAAAATAAAGAGATTTTCTAAAGTCATACTTTTAAGCGGGTAAAAGGGGATACAATGGTAGCAACCAAATGACCACAGCTGGAATCATGGAATTCAATGTACACATTCCACTGAAAATAAAAAGATTTTTTAAAATTCGTACTTTTTTATTTTTGGAAAACGTGGTAAAACTGGTGGCGTGCAAAGGAAATGGAATCATGAAGATAGGTTGTATTGCACTGTGTACGTAAGAAATAAGAGATACGGCTGTAGCTGAAAATGCACCAACTACTCCGCTTATTTAGGGCAGTTAAGCTTTTTTGAAGATTGCTGCCTTATATATAGTTTTTTAACTGACTTGAGGTATTATTTCGATATATGTAGTATAAACGTATTGGTAGCCTTCCCTTATAAGCGTGGTTTAAAATAATTAAAATTTTATATTTATTTATAAAATTATTTTTTATATTTTTTGCTTTTGTTTGGCTATATTTAAAAAAATTAACATTTTCCTGTAATTTAAAATCGACAGTCTCTGTGGAATGCAATCCATGGTGAAGGGTGTTTACCATTGGAATATTACGATCGGATAACGATAAGCCGACGAATTTAGAGCAAGAAAACACAGCCCTTTGACAAAGTGTATGTAAACAAGTGTTATTTGTTCACCATGGCTAAATTTAGCTATTCTCAGAAACGAGGTGCCATAACTCGCATATAAAGAAATCATCATTTAATAAATATTTCTTTTGTAGAAGTAATATAAACAGTATGACTTTCATAACTAATATACCATCCATGTTTTTTTTTGCAAGCAGCAGCTTTTCTATTTATAATCTTCCATTGAAAGCGCTAAATGAATTTCTTTTGTTTATTGTTATTATCACAACAAAACAATAGCGTCATGATCCTTTCCATATCCTTACAAAAACATGATGCTACTTATTTGCTGACGTTGATAGCGGCGGCAGTGGCAACAAAAAAGTGTAAACATAACTACTAACAAAACCATTGATACATCCATTGACGTTGTCTTCTGGGTGCAGCGAAAAATGGATGACTGCATAGAACGCATTCCCCAAGCGTGGCAAACAATTGATGCAGCAGCGGATGCAACGCGTCTAAAAGTCATTTGAAAAACAAACTGAGAGAGAGTGGATGTGCTTTCAATTCTATGTGTTATTGTAGTTTCTTGTTTATGGCGTAGGAAATAGACATGGCAGCGACAAGGACGCCATGGATACAATACTTCTCGAACGTCGCTATAGTTACAACCAACACCATCCTCTGTCGCACTAAAGAGCAAATGTTAGAGAACACAGTTTGGTTGGGGGAGGAGGTTGTTGTGGATTTGATGTTTTTCTATGTAGGGGTAAATATAAATATTTATTTTATCTGCTGGTACAAGAAGTCAAAAATCCTGACAAATATCATGGTTTTATAATGCGCAATTTAATAGCAACAAACATGACAATGTCGGGATGAGGCAGACAAAAATGTGTAGGAATTGAAATTGAGAAAATCAAATCCTAGTTTTGTAGTATATCAGGTGATGAATTCAGGATATCAATTTAAAAAATTTAATCATCACATTATTGTGTCTCGTTATGATCTTGTAATTTATTCATGTGTAAACTTTTGAATAAGATTTCGTTATTAAGAAAAGAAGAGGCGACCTATTTTTATACCCTCCATCTTAGGATGAAGTGTATGTTAATTTTATCATTTAGTTTACAACACCTTAAAATATTAATCGTAGACCATATAAAGTTATGCATCATGGTAAAATTCTAAGACAATCTAGCCAATCTGTCAGTCTAGTCTCCGAACGAGATGAGCTAGAGGTTTCTGTGAAATGATCTAAGGTATTCGATTGGCATTAAAATGAGCGAAATCGGCCTAAACCTATGTTTGGTAATGCCAAATTTGGGTTAACATCATTAATTCACACTTCTGCGAAAACGATGTTTGGAAGGCGAGATCAATAAAAATCAATTTCTTTCGGTTCAAATTCAATGACATGGAAGTGAACGACCCGTGGATCGAGCTGCAAGAATAGCATTTTGGGTATAATTCATATAAGAATCCCACAATTCCTAAAACGGGATAAAAAATACCAAAAATTGGATTTTTTTTACAAAAATTACCGTCACTCCTTAAAGTCTGTCATTGATCGGAGAAGAAATATTATTACACTAGTCAAGGAACATTTTACTGAAGGATTGTGTATAACATTTTCAGATGTATTTTGGCTTTCGAAAACGATATAAACAAAAATTGGATACAATTTTTATATTTTTTTAATTAAAATTCCAATTTTTGTCGAAGGTGTCTTTAATATTTTTACTATACATGGCGACAGTACTTTTTTGGACCTGAACAAGACTATATACATATGAAACTAGAGAGATTATGTGATTTGGCGATCTTTTGTACTTCTTACAGGACTTTTAATTTCCAAAGGATATATTTGTCTTAATAATTTATTTTCATACTTGCGAGAGCCATACAATGCCGATTTGGGAATTAAATGAAAGAGAATAATGTCTGTTAAAAATAGTACTACCATAGTTCTACTAAAATGGCCAGAACTTCTACATTTAAGTATTGATTTTATTCAAATAATTATTTCTTTCATCATAGGAATACCAGCTATGGGAGAAATCAATAAATTTATTTTTCTATTCTGTAAATGGGGGTTTCGCCATTTACCCCAAAAATTTAAACAATATGATTTAAAAATCTCTTGCTTCTACAAAGGGGTTAATAGCTTCTACATTTATCCAAACAACTTTTAAAAATAGAAATTGTTTTCTCTGGTATATGAAACAAGTAAGAAAACGGCAGTCGGCTGAACCGACTTATATATAACCTCACTCTCTGAGAATATGTATATGGAAGGACTTACATTTTGCTTAGCGTCGGAGTATGTAGGGGGGAGGTACTGGAAGTTTGTACTAATTGGACTCAGCTTCCACATTTGTTAATAATTGTGAAAACATGATCAAATATAAAGTCATAGTGGACTTCATGCACCGGTAAAGGAGTTATAAAACATTTAATTTTACCTAGGAAAGAAAGAGACAATTGTGTGGGAGGCACAAGAAGAGGCGTGGCTAAAGCGTAACTATTTATACCCTACACCACATGGTATATTGTCTTTGTTTGTAACACCCAAAAGGAAACGAGATAGACCCATCGTTTATTATACCGATCGACTTAGAATCCCTTTTTGATTCGTGATATATATATATATATATATATATATATATATATATATATATATATATATATATAGCTCCAATAAAATTTCGCCACTGAATTGATTATTTTCGCTCTAGAAATATCATATTTGAACAGATTTGCTTACAAAAACCAGTTCATATTTCAACTACAAACAACCAAATCGGTTCAGATTTATATATAGCTCCTATATAAATGACTGACCCGATTTAATTCTTTCCGCTATAGAAACTACATATTTAACAGATTTCCATCAAATTTGGGAAAGCGTCTCTTATTTCAGATGACCTATGTTAAAAATGTGTTAGATCGGTTCAGATTTATATATAGCTCCCATTCAAAGTCTGTTTTCAATTTTTCTTACAAATATATATATCAGCTTCAAATGTAACGACCTTCTTGTACCCTACACAACAGGGTATATTGACTAGGTGTAGGGTATCATATCGAGCCCTTAGCGCGGAATGATCGCAAGCGCCAAAACACACATTTTACAGGAGAAGGTTTTTATTGATTATTTTGAAATATTTGCATAAAATGAAATATGTTTTAATGCAAAATGTTTTAATTCCGCCGTACACAACGAATTATTATTAAAAATTTATCATTTGTTTACATCATACGGTACTTTTGGCGCTTGCGATACAAATTTTGTACTTGCGGCTACAAATACTGAAAAAACTATGGCGCTTACGATATAAGTTTTTTTCGATTAATCCTCGAAATTTTAGTAAAAACACACTTTTTATTATAAACAAATTATTAAAACAACATAATAAAATAAAACAGTAAAGTTGAATTCCTATTATTAATAGTTAAATTTCATATAAAAGTTTTTAGGTAATATCGATATTGAATTTTTCTTTGAACGAATAATATTCATTTCATCCACCCTACTATCTGCAAAATATCATATTTAATTTCTGAGCAAAATCCCAGTTTTCCAAATGTGTCAATTAAATTTTATTTTAATGTTTGGCGGTAGAAATGCTGTAGAAAATGAATTCCAGTCCTTAAAATCTAAATGATTTAGTAAAATACTTTCATAACACTTCGGTATGGTGCGGGAATTTGTAATAATGGTCGACCACTCAGAAGGAGCCCAAATTATCCTTCCTTTACAAAATGATTCAATTGTAGAGTGTATAGAATGAATAAAAATGTTATATTCTAAACATCTAAACGAATATAGCTAGGACGTCCAAAACGTGCACCGTAATTCGGTGTGTACATTCCTTTAATTGGGTATAATAATATAAAATTTATTTTTCCAAATTCGTACTTTTAAGGGGTAAAATGGAAATAGAGGGATACAAATGGTACCAACCGCTGCTTCTAGAATAATGAAATTCGGTGTATACATTCCTCTGATTGTGTAGACACGTAAAATAAAGGGATTTTCGAAATACGTATTTTTTGGGGTTATAATGGGAAAAGGGGATAAAAATAGTACCAACCAAATGACCGCAGCCGAAGTCATGAAATTCGGAGTATACATTCCTCTGATCTGATTTATGGTATGTAAGCGTTTTTGAAAATATAAATATAAGAATATTTATTTTTTAATTGACTTGAAGTATTATTTCGTTATATATATTCTAAACGTATTGGTAGCGCTTCCTAATTAGCGTGGTTTGAAATAATAAAAATATTATATTTATTTATAATTTTTTTTTGGTTTGGTTTGTAATAAAAAAATATATTTTCCTGTAATATTACGGGCCTTCTGCGAAAATCGAAAGCCTCTGTGGAATGCAACCCATGGTGGAAGGTATATAAAGTTCGTCCCGGCAGAACTTAACGCCGTTTTTACTTGTTTACTCTTTAACTCTATACAATTGTGGGCATGTGCCCTAGAGCGTACCAGGTTACAAGTAAAAAAAAAAGTTCGCCGTACACCTTCGAATATGAAGTATTATTGAAAGGTAGTTTCAAAAAAATTTTTTTTATTTTTTTATGCCGAACGTAGGGGTCGCGCTTTTACATTTTTCTATATAACTTCTGCATTTATAAACGGATTTTAAAGTGTGATACATCGATGTTTTTGTCCGATTTTTTTGTCTTTGAAGTCATTGAGCTCAAACATGATTCATGATTTTATGCGAGCTTTAATTTTCGATTATTAGAGTGGTACATTAGGGTAGTAGCAACTGAGAAATGATGGGTAAGTACCAGAAGGGGGTGCTTGAGCTCAATGACTTCAAAGACAAAAAAATCGGCCTCGTCGAGACAAAAACATCGATGTATCACACTTTAAAATCCGTTTATAAATACAAGTTATATAGAAAAATGTAAAAGCGCGACCCCTACGTTCGGCATAAAAAAATAAAAATTTTTTTTTTGAAACTACCTTTCAATAATACTTCATATTCGAAGGTGTACGGCGAACTTTTTTTTTTGAGGTACGCCCTAATGTGCCCATTTTCATCACTATTTTAAGCTAAATATGTTGTTTCTTTATCAAATTTACCACTTGAATTAAATAAACGTTAAGGTTTACCCACAATAATAGGGAAATGATACCAAAACCATGTATAAAGTATTTGGCTTAATATACGAATATTCCAAGAAGTATATTAAATTATTGTATATAATTCCCAAATCATACAAAAGGCTTTGTGTTCTCCATAAGGACAATAATTTAGAGCTACTTTCAGTTCTTGTGGATAAACTTTTTTCTTCTGGATCGATATAAAATACATAAAACAACTTCGAACCTCTTAGCATAGTTCGTTCGTAACCTATCGTACTTTCAACCAACAGACGAACGCTTCATTCTATGGACGAGGGTATAAAAATACACTTATTATTGCATAAATATATTGATAGTCCTATCTAAAACATTTATAAATATATCTTACATTATCTGACAGTTTTTGCCTAAATTCATAAACTGTCGCTTACGATAAAATTGCTTTCTTTGAAAATGTGAGCAACGAATTACGATAAAATCTTTGCCCCATTTTTTATATAAACGTTAACAATTTTGGCATTTTGACAATTTTTATTTATGTAACAGCCCATAAAATTTTAAATTTAAAATTAAAAATTTAAATATCAAATTGCAAATAATTTTGTCTACCCGTAGCCAAAGTTTTTGTCCCTTTGTGTGGGAGGCACCAGAAGGGGTGTGGCAATTTCGCCCATATTCTATGCGAATTTAACCACTAAAAAAGCATTGCTAATTATCAGAATCACACAGTAGTCCGACCATCAGTATAGAACAACTTTAATTTAACGTAGTTTTGCATGGGAAGTACTGGAAGGGGCGTGAAAAACGCCTTCCGTATTTTATACACTTAAATTGATTATAAAAACATTATCAAATACTAAAATATTGCTGATTCCAATTATCCGTGTAGAAGTTATATGGGTTTTAATTTAACATTAGAATATGGGCATTTTGTGTGGGTGGTACCAGAAGGGGCGTGGCAATTTCGCCCAACTTCGAACTTAATCTAAGTTTGGGAAAAATATTACGATAATAATTTAAAAATTCGATTTTGAACGATTATGACTGCATGAACAGTTTTCTTCTTATCGTATTTGTTAGTTCAAATTTAGAAAAAATTGCGGAAATCTCCCACTGTAGGTGTAGGTGTTAACTGAACTTCCTTCCAATAAATAGACATGGCCAATGAAAATACTGTATTATCCATTATGTTCTTTTTTTCTATATCTGTAGTTAAGTTGGTCAGGTACTGTTCTATTTGGAAATACATTCGGACACTCCCATATATTCAGCTTGAATTTCACTTTAAAATCTATGATTTTTCAAATAATTGTCTTGTCACTTTAAAAGCAGTTTCCTGGCAGTGCAAAATGACTTGTAAACTAAAATGGTCCTCTGCAATCAAATGCTTTTAGTATATACATATAAATATATGTATATATATATAGAAAGTCAAACAATTTAAAAACAACTACTAACAACAATCTGCCATGAAGTCATCCAACTCCTGCCAGATTTCACCAACTGCACTCAACTCTGGTGCAAGTTGTAGTTTCGAATTCAATCCGGAAAACTACAATACAATCAGTGTGGAGATGTTGTGAAACTAAGACTCAGAAAGAAATGACAGTATAAAATTTCAATTTACTTTAACAAGAGGAGCAATTACAACAACTGCAGCAGCAGCAGCAACAACAACAACAGCAACAAGGACAACCATCAGCTCGAAAAATATATTCATTTTTCCATTTCGCTGAGGCATCAAATTGTTGTCTAAGATGTAAAAGCAATTAAGGCAAACAATGTTTTTTGTTGAAATAAAACACCAATAAGTGGATGGAACGACGTTCCAGCCAAGCTGCACCCGAAACTATTCACATTTAGATACAAACTAGTCATTGTGTCGTAGTTTGACTAGGACACGGGTAGCGTCATATGCAAACGACACAAAGTGAAACTGAATGTGAAAATTGAAACAAAAGTATGGAACCCACTTTTAAATTTCATACAACTCTAACGATGTTAGTTGGACAACATGTATCCTTGGTGTGAGGGTGTGTGTGTTTTGGAATTTATGGCAAAAGGATACCGGCTGTACAACATGAAACCTTAAAGGATGCCACTCTAAATATGGCCGTGTATGTGTGTGGCGATAGTGTTGTAAGCACACACTGAAGGAAACAGAAAAAAACAAGAACAAGTAAACAAAACAACGGGCTGTAAACGGATATCCTAACGGCAATAAAAGCAACTTAACTTAATGTGAAGCTGTAGCTGTAGCTGATACTGAAGACCAGGCCAAGGAAGCTACAGCAAGAACAAGTGTTAACACTACCGACATTTATTTCCACAAAATCGAAAATTCATTTACTCCGAGACCCGCTCCCTGCCCCTCTAATGCTGCCTGGCAAAAGCGAAAACTATAAGACAGGCCAAATGAAATATGGATATTGAAGACAGTAACGACGAGCAGTTATTCCTGCCCACGAACAACACACACTTTGCCACACACACCAGCCATAGTCCGTTAAGATGATATGGCAACGAGAGAAGATATTTGAATTGGGCCATTTGATGGTATCCTCCATGCCAGAGAGTGTGCGTGTGTACTTTGTTGCCTGAGCAGGGAAAGTTGTGTTGTAAAACTTAAATGTAACAAACCGGAAACGGAAGCTGTGTATACTACAACTTTTGTGGGAGTGAAAGAAGACTAAAATCAAACACGCCTTCTCCATGTCCTCTTCCTGC
The DNA here is from genome assembly GCA_947397865.1 of Polietes domitor. Lineage (NCBI taxonomy): Eukaryota > Metazoa > Arthropoda > Insecta > Diptera > Muscidae > Polietes > Polietes domitor. The sequence goes on along the minus strand of OX377621.1, from coordinate 14,503,604 downwards.
CCGGAGCTGCCAACAATGAAAGTGCTAAACATTCATTGTATTTTTTGCTGCTGCTCTTGTTGTTGCCATTCACTATCAATCGGAAACGTAGGGCATGATTTTCTTCTACGGAAATTCGTGCAAGGTAAAGTTTTCCAATTGTTGCGTATGAAACGCGAAGTGAACTTAATTTTTGTACACACACACACACAACTCAGACATTCTGAGAACAATTTGAAGGACATGGCATTAGACACAAGGATAAGATGGAAAGGGAAAATTTCGTTGAAAGTCATTGAGAGAATATTGGTAAGTTATTGGCTTCTTTGATTTTTTCCAATAAATTTTGGGCAACAATGGAGACTGATTGAATAGATAGGATAACACTTTGGAACCAGAAAAACATTTGTATGTGTGACCGAAAAAGTAATTTTAGGAGTGATTTGAAGCACACTGTTCCTTAAAATGAAACCACATTATTTTATAAAAAAAAACATATTTCATCGACTACTTTTTCTTAGATTTTTTATTGTTTTTATACATTGTTGTTATAAACTACAGAAAAAAAAGATACTGAAGATTTTTCACTAAAAATTTTGGTTGATTTTGCAGACAAAAAACAAGTAAAGAAATGCTAAAGTCGGGCGGGGCCGACTATATGATACCCTTCACTTTCTACGCCATTGTATTTCAATTAGGTGAGGATTTTGTAAAGTGTCCTATATCATGGACCGATGACTCCCTCTTTCACAATGTCTATTCCAGGTGAAATATAACTTGTTCTGATCAAAATCTGTTAAAATGTGTATTTTCTAGAGCAAAACGACTAAACACGGCGATAAGTTCGGCCGGGCCGAACTTTATATACCTTCCACCATTGATTGCATTCCACATAAGCTGTCGATATTCGTAGAAGTGCAGTAACATTACAGGAAACTGTAATTTGTTTTAATATAGCCAAACCAACACAAAAAAAATATTGAAAAAATTTTATAAATAAATATAAAATTTTTATTATTTCAAACCACGCTTTTTAAGTCAAGGCTATCAATACATTTATACTATATATATCGAAATAATACTTCAAGTTAATAAAAAAAGTAAATATAGGGCCCGCCAAATAACTTTTTTGTTGAAAATGCTATAAAAAAACTACTGAATATTTTCTCAAATTTTCTTTCTTTATTTGAAAGTACAATCCTTCTGGTTAATAATGGAAAATAATTTCATTCAAATGGCTGCTGAGGGTACCCCAAAAATAATAGTCCAACGGTTGAATAGTTGCAAAAAAAAAAACGTTAGATGGCGGACCCTATATAAGACAGCAATCTTCAAAAAAGCTTAAACATTACAGTTGGTTATATTTCCATCCTATTTTACTACCTAAAGTACACATTTAAAAAATCGTTTATCTTTCGCGTACACAGTGCAAGATAACCTAACTTTCTGATACAACCAATTTTTGCGTAAAACTGAAAAATACGAATTTGACAAAATCTTTTCATTTTGCGTGTCTATGTAGTCAGAAGAATGTATACACCGAATTCCATGATTCTAGCTGCGACCATTTAGTTGGTACCATTTCTATCCCCTTTATTCAATTTTATTCCCTTAAAAGAACGACTTTCTAAAATCTATTTATTTTATGTGTCTACGCAATTAGAGGGACGCACACACTGAATTTCATCATTCTGGCTGTAACCTTTTAGTTGGTACCATTTTTATCTCTATGTTCCCATTGTATCCCTTGAAAGTACGAGTTTGGAAAAAAACTTTTTATTTTTCGTGTCTGTGCAGTTAGTGGAATGCATACTCCGAATTTCATGACTCTTGCTGCGGTCATTTGGTTGGTACAATTTTTATCCCCTGTTTTCATTTTGACCCCAAAAGTACGAATTTCCAAAAATCTTTTTTTATGAGTCACAATCAGAAGAATGTATATACTGAATTTCATTATTTTAGATGCAGATGTTTGGATGGTACCATTTCAATCCCTCTGTTCCCATTAATAATTGTATGCTATGTATCTACTCAATTAGAAGAATGCACACACTGATTTTCGTGTTTCTAGCTGTTGTCGTTAGATAGGTACCATTTTTATCCCTTTTTGGCTCTACGAAAAAACATGTCTAAATACTCACATACATTAGGGATTTTTATGGGTATTTTCAGTTCTTGTGAGGGAAAAATTTTTTCCTTTGGACCGATTTCGCCCAGTTGCCATCCCAACCGATCCACGACTATAATACGCCTATACTACGCTATAATACGCCTTTGATGAAAAATTTGAACGGCCTAGCTCCTTTCGTTTAGATGGTAACATGATTTCAACAGACGGACGGACGGACAAGGCTAGATCGTCTTAGAATTTTATGACGATCGAGAATATGTATACTTTATAGGGTCTCAGGTCGATATTTCAAGATGTTACAAACGGAATGACAAAGTTAGTATACCCCCATCCTGGAGGTGGATGGTGTAAAAAGTAAAATCGACATTTGTATGAAACCTATAGATTTATCTGAACCGATTTGACCCATCTTCACTATAGATGTTTTTAAAATATAACATAGAGCAGAAAAAGTCAAATCGGGGAAGACATTTTTAGCTACATATAAATCTGGTCCACATTCACCGCAGATGTTTCTAGTTGGAAAATGAGTTGTTGTGCCAAATTTGAAGAAAATCGGTTAAAAGATATGGTTTCTAGAGCGGAAAATGTCAAATCGGGGAAGACATTTGTATGGGGGCTATATCTAAATCTAAACCGATTTGCTTCAAATTACATAGAGTTCATCATTGATCCAAAAAGCTTATTTGTGTCATCTTTTGTTATATGGGACAATAATTGCGACTTGTACTTTGATTATAACAATAAATGGACAGACGGTCATTGCTAAATTGCCTCAGAAAGTGATTCTAAGCCCATCTGTAAAACAAAACAACCAAAAATATCTTTTATATTTATATTTTCCTTTAACCAACGCAATGCAATGCATTTATAGAGGACATCCCCTGAGTGTAGGTTCGGAAAAAAAGAAAAAAAAATCACTAATTACTGAATAAACTCTTTTCAAAATTTAATTCGTATCAAAACGAAAAAGGACGAACGCTATTTAATTTGAAGAAAATCGGTTCAGATTTAGATATAGCCCCCGTACGAATTTCACTCCCGATTTGAATCTTTTCACTCTAGATTACAACACAATTATAACAGATTTTCTTCAAAGTTGGCAAAACATCTTATATTTTAACTAGAAACACCCATGGTGAATATAGGTCAGATCGGTTCAGATTTTTATATAGTGGGAGCTATAAATTTCACTCCCGATTTCACTTTTTCCACTATATAAACCTCATATTTTAACAGATCTTCTTCAAATCTTTCAAAATAGCTTATATTTTAACTAGAAAATGTGTCAAATCGGTTCAGACTTACATATAGCTCCCATACAAATTTCGGTTCCGGATAGACTTTTTCCGCCCCAGAAACCACGAATTTTCATAGAATTTCTTCAAATTGAGCATAACACTTTATACTTGAACTGGAAGAATATATTGAGCAAGTGGGTCTCTTTATTCCATGTTTGGATATAGTCCCGATACAAATATTCTTTTCGATTTGGCAAATTGGACCAGGTCATATTAGCCTATGATTAGGAAACATAGAAAAATTCTTCCCGTTTTCATTTTTTACCGTATTGTATTGTATTCGGATAGAAAGTGTGTGATTTGTGTCGGGGCATGACAAAACCCGCCATATTTTGTAAAGTGATTATGAAAACATCTGCTTTGTTTTTTATTTGATCTGTTCTTTTCAAAGTTTCGATGGGACTATTTACTCAGGTATATGGGTTAAATTGGGCTATTTGTGTGTGAGGGAGCAGAAGGGGCGTGGCAATTGTGGTCATCTTCCATCTTAAACTAAGTTTGGAGAAAATATTACCATGTTTGAATTGATTCATTAGCCCCTTTCGAGAGTTATCGTGTACACCAACCAGCCAGACGGATGGACGGGCATGGACCAAACAACAAAAATTCATGAAACGGATTTGGTCCAAACATACATAGCGTCTTAGAGTGAGAGTATAATTTTATTTTCGTGTCTACGCGGCCTGTTCGAAAATATTCTGTATTCTAGTTGAATCTGTTTGGTTTACAAGTTAAGAGGACGGTCTACATCGAACTTCATGATGTTACCTTCAGCCTTTTGGTTGGTACCATTTTTATTCTGCTATTCCCATTTTTAGCCCTAAGAGTACGAATTGAGAAAAATCCCTTTTTATAGTAAGTGCAAGTGCAACTTGGGGGAGGTGTACATACCGATTTTTATTTTAATATTTTTTCTCTTGATTGGTATCATTTTTATCCCTTTTTATCCAATTCATTCCCAAACTTCTGCGAAAATTTTAAATATATTATTAGGGTGAGTTTCTTAGGAAAAAATCCATTAGGACCGAAATTGCTCGTTTTGTATCCCAACAATTAGAAATATTATATATATTTATTGTCTATTGAGAAATTTGAAAGTTTAAAATGCCGACAAGTGAGCGTATGCAAAAGTATGTTCAGTTAAAATAAAATAATTGCGCGGAAGCACGATTTTTGTTGAAATTGAACCATTTTGTAATATCTTTTTATAGAATTCTTGTTTTCTTGGATCTGTCTGACAAACTTTTGACAGAGTCTGACCTTTACAATTACACACTTTTTACAATTCAGGGGAATATTAAAATCATCTCTTTTCTGCTCAAGACAAGCTGACTTTCCGAAAAGGACGCTGTAAATAGTCAGAAACTGTACTTTAAATATTAAATTCTTGCTTTCTTCGAACTCCCACCCACCATTCTCTGCTCTAAAATAATAAATGGAAACTAAAATAACAACAACATCAAATACAAGTTGAACAAAAAAGCGGAAAAAACTAGAAGATGATGCAACATAATAAATGGAGCATATCCTGAGCAAGCATCACACTTTCACATTCACATCCACACACAGAGCCAGCCAGGCAGCCACAAGAACACCGAACATAATTCACAACACACTCCCCCAACGCACTGCACTCCATTTGAGCAAAACAGGAGATGCAGACGGATGTGGCACCAACATCAGCTTCCCACCTACATCAACTCGGATAGCTTTAGCTGTAAACAACTAAACACAAGTGCGGGTAGCTGAGTTGGCTCGCATAAACTTCTTGGCCACACTGGTGATGGGACACTACCACATTCTTCCTGTGTGTCTGTGTGTTCCTTTAACAGGGATTCAAGTATGAGAGAAGATGAGATCGTTAAAAATTTAGTTGCATTGAACTTTTTTGTTTTTGTTTTTGGTGTTGTACGACATGTAATACTCGAACCCTTTTGCTAATGGATGTAAGGAAGTAAGTATGTGCAGCGGTTTGGTTAGAGTAGTTCGGGGTGTGGATATTTATGTGTGTGCGGGTGTAGAGAAGTGAGTATTTGAAAAATGGAAATAGCGAAGAAAAACGATTTACGAAATGTGATACTAACCACTTTCACCAACACAAAAAGTACACACGCACACATACACATACACGAGAATATAGTGTACAGTGTACGTAAGAAGCGAACTTCAATAAACTGGTATTTATAGGGTACGCCAGAAATAACTGTCTGTTTCTCAGGCGCTACAACTATTAAATAAAATGAAATAAAGATGTTATTTGGGCATACAATTTCGTGAATCCAAACGATTAATCTATAAAATATACTTAAATATATAAAACCATATTTTATAAATATAAGTTCTACTCTAAATACATTGTCCAACAAATTAATACTTTTTGATTGGGCAGAATAGTGACTACTATAATTTTAAAAGGGGATATTGAGTAGACCATTTTCACATACTAAACTTATTGTCCACCTGGTCTGAGTTTCTTTTTACACTGGGCCAATTTTTTAGTCAACGGGTGTTGTGAATTTCTCGCGATCTATCCAACGGATGCGGATGACTTTTTGCATGCGTATTAAGAACCATTGTCGCTTGTAATACATAAGTGTTCGCGAAGAAAGCTGCAATAGTTGCAAAAATCCAAAAGTCGCTGGTAGAAAGTTACGCTGGTTTTTCTAAAGACACATTTCGCAATTTGTATACCCTCCACTAGTGTATTATGTCTTTGTGCATTTGTTTGTAACATCAAAAAAGAAAGCGAGATAGACCCATTGTTAAGTATACCGATCGACTTAGAATCACATTTTGAATCGATTTAGCCATGTCCGTCTGTCTGTCCGTCCGTCTGTCCTTCCGTCCATCTATTCTTGTAATTAAAGTACAGGTCGCAATTATCGTCCGATTGCAACAAAAATTGGCCCAAGTTAGTTTTGTATGTCTGAACACGGTTCAGATTTAGATATAGCTCCCATACAAATGTCGCTCCAGATTTGAGTATTTCCGCACTAGAAAACACAAATTTTACTCGATTTGCTTCAAACTTTGCACTAGAAACATATATTGTGAAAGTATGTCATATCGGTCCAGATTTAGATGTAGCTCCCATACAAATTTCGTTCTCCATTTAACTTTTTTTACTCTAGAGTCCACATATTTTAACCAATTTTCTTCAAACTTGGCGCAGCACCTCCTCTTTGAACTATAAACATCTGTGCAGAAATTGAGTCAGATCGGTTCAGATTTATATGTGTCTCCCATAAAAATTTTACTGTCGATTTAACTTTTTCCGCCTTAGAGACCACATATTAACCGATTTTATTAAAATTTGGCACAACGTTGATTGAAATTTTATATTTGAAAATGTTTTACAATCACATTAAACCTAAAATGAATCAACTGGAAAACACCACATATCACCGCGTTATCAGATTTTAACGGTGTTGTTATAATCTGATTGGTTTTCATCTCCTCTCCCCGATTCTCTATGAAAAGATGATTTTGGTTCAAGGACTCCAAAAATTAAAGATAATCTAAATGTTTTGTATTTTAGCTTATTTTATATTTTACAAAATATCGAACATTCAGTGTGGGAATACCATATGTTCAGAAATTATTATTTTTTTAAATGATTTTCTATTTAAACAAGGTAAAGTTGTAGTTTTCAGGGTATTCACACCTGGGATTTTGGGAAAAGAAAATATAGGATGAAAAGTAATACTGGAGTTTGATAACCCTTAAACTCTTAAAAGCTATTTAAAACTGTTAAAATCTGATCTAATCTAATATTATGATATACAGGGTGGCTGATGAATACTGCTACCATGCTACTTAATGCTGTTGTTAAAGGACTTATTCTTTGCAGAACTGCATCGAAAGTGAATCCCTTTCAACACTGTATGGTTTCAACAGGATGATGCGACTTTGTCACATAGCCAGGTCCTGCTATGAGAGAGAATTGCTGCGAAAGTTCCCCAAGAAGGTGATTTCTAGACACTCGACATTTCGTTGGCCCCCAAAGTCTCGTGACCTCACTGCACCTATCTTTTTCTTGTGGGGTTATTTCATCTGGAAGTTTACAAACCAAATCAAAAAAATGGATGATTTAAAGCAATGCACTCGAACAACAATTGAGACAATTCTTACTGCTTCTTACTCTGCAGGATGTAATGAATAATGATTTTTGCACATACGTCACCGGCTATCGTCATGTCATTTAAATTATTTTATTTTTAAATCCGTTAAAAAGGTTTAATAAAAATGTATCGGTTGTCAAATGAACAAAGAAAAAGTAATTTACATGAATTAAACAAAAAGTTATTTTAGTTTCTTAATGTAGTGTCATTCATCAGCCACCCTGTAGTTAAAAAATAACACCAATTTTCGACCACTGGAATTGGGGGCTGGAAGGCGCCCAATTGCAGCCGTGCGACAATTTTACATTTATTTTAATGGACCTGAGCAAGACAATATACATGTGTAACTAGAGATCGTATTTCGAAATACAGTGTACTCAATTTATCATTTGGTGATTGTTTCTCCAATTTTACAGTTTTTTTAATTTCCAAAGGATGTAGATTTTTAAATAATTTTTTTTCATACTTTAACGAGCCATACAAATGTATCAAATGAAAGAGAAGGATATCTGTTGAAAATATTTTAAATATAATGCTTCTGTCTGCATTAGTTTATTAATAATAACAATTTAAATTTCCCCCTTCTTATTTAGTTTATTCATCTTTCATTATTTTTGGGGGAAAACTTGAAATGGTTTTTAATGTTAAACTTAAACAGATAGAGGCTTGGAATATTTCGTATTTTTAGAATGCATTCCTCTCTTTCATTTCATGTCCAGTGAATGGCTCTCGAAAGTTTAAAAATAAATTATTAAATTAAATATATACTTTGGAAATTAAAAGTCCTGTAAAAAAGTTTTTCTACATATTATCTCTAGTTTCATATGTATATTAGGCTGGCTCGCCGTCCATACCAATGGAAAAACAAGTTCCAGTCACCCCACGAAAATAAAGTTTGGATTGTTTAATGAGGATTTGCAAAGTATTACGTTCCTAGATCAAGCCATCTGTGAGCTAAACGCTCCTGAAAATAACCCTAAAAATCATGTTTTTCCGGTATAATTTTTTTGTGTTACATTTTCCCCAATTTTTTTTCTGAAATAACAGACCCTTGAAAGCACTTTAAATATAAATTTTGATTCTTGTCATAGAGTAACTTATTGGACGTTTATAGTATTTTTTTATTTGATTTTAATAGTGACAACTGAAAAATTTTACGTATTTGGTGTTAGTATTTTATAAAAAATAAATAGCGGCAGTCAATACATTTCGAATGATGTCTAAATGATGAACAACGGAATTAAATTTCCAATAAATATGAGTTTTTAGCTGTCACCTTGAAAACCAAAAAAAAAAATAATAATAAAGCCAATAATACTACCAATGAGTTATTCTAAGAAAAGAATAGTTTTTTTATTTAAATTGCTCCCAATGGTCTATTAATTCAGAAAAAAATTATTTCTGGGGGTGACCGCTGCAATTTATTTTCGTGAACCAGCCTAATGTATATGGTCTTTTACAGATCCAAAAAGTACTGTCGCAGGGGGTTATCAACACATCTCAGATATTTCACAGAGATCCGGTTGACAAAAATGATTTTCTAGTGCGAAGATAATTGTGTTCTATAAATAATGGAAATGTTTTCTCTTTCGATTTTTTTGTTATTAAATGTTTTGAATTTGGCCATAAAGAATAACTTATCCCACAATCAAGAGATTTTGGAAATTTCACTATCATACTATGGACAAAATATTCAAAATTCTATTAATTCTCATGTAGTTTTGAAATGAGTCTATCAATATTTAATTTCACATAAAACTTCTCTGTACAACTATAACTCTATGTATTTTTCCTCATCCCTGCTACTTTTCCCCTTCTCTGAACTTAACTCACTGTGCTCTGTTTCGAAACTTTTAATAATATTGTATTTTGCGGTCTCTTAGTTTAGGGTATAATCGATTTTGGATAGTTATTTGATATTCTACTTGCAGAGTGAAATAAAATAAGTTGGGATACACGTATAATAACCATAAAATATGTTGTAAAAGATTTCCACCAAAATCTAAAAGGATATGAAGGATGTTGTTTAAAGCAGCGCCATGAAGTGCAACTACTCGGAGTGTAGCACACGGGACTTAAAGTGTCATTGTAAATTACGGGTAATGTAATTTGAGGTAAAATGACATTTACACCATACTACAGACCACCTACATGCAGCAAGTATTTACAAACTAAACAATGGCATTTCGAGTTGTAACTACATCCTTATGTGTCTTCCACCTGCCTCCTCCCTTTTGACACTGTTGTTGTTGGTGGTGGAGATGTTGTTGTTCGTTAAGGTTCGGTTTTATGAGGCGTTACGATAAAATTCATTTCTGCATGTAACGCTCGTACAATTCTATTCTATTCTTTCTATTCCATCCCATTCTAGTCCATTCCATTCTATTTGCAGCTGTTTATGCGGCAGTAGATCTCCTTTGTGTTTTTATAAATAAACGTTTTGTATGCAAAAGTAAAACTTTGCTATTGCTGTTGTTGTGTTGTTTTTTCGCTCTGACATGCCTCAGTTAACTTTACACTCACGCTCACATGGACACCTAAGGACCTATGGGTGGTCTGTGAGTGTGTGTGGTAGTGGAGGTGGTGACTGCCTGCATGTGTTCGCTGTTGTTGCCGTTGCCATGGTGTCATGAATAGTCGTTGGTGGAGATGACGCTGTTCGCAACGAGTGTGTTGCATATACTTAAATTGAGTTGGCATTTGTATTTACTAGTTGTTGCATAAACATTTCTAAAGAACGAAATTCCCATTCCGTGTTGAACATACAAAGGATTGCATGACAAAAACAACCCAGAACAAAGTCAAGGGTCGTGCCAAGGTTACACAGCACACAACACACTGTCACTGCCACACAGTGTGAGAGTGCAACATGGTACAATTATTATGTTTGTGCATTTACTTCATTCATTCATGCCAGAAAGGACACAAAACGGAGAAAGGCGACACTGAAACCAAGCTACAGCAATGCCATGTGTTTTTCGCAAAGGCCAAATGACAGCAAAGTCTGAGAGGGAAATTCCATCATGCCTCAGCAATTCATGGAGTAGTTGGTGGCTATAATAATAACATGTAGAGATGGCGTTACTCAAGATTTCTTTTTTTCAAAAAAAATCTAAAAACCTTTCAATTTCCAATCAAATAAATATGAAAATGGTTGCCGAACCTTAGACAGGAAGGACAAAATTGCATTTGCAAGTTACAAAATTGTTGGGTTTAAAAATGATCAGTCCAATTGTTTAACATTTGGGGTGGGATAGTATTGTGTGGGATTTTAAGGAATAAGATTTGATTTTTTGTGAGATTCGAAGAAAATCATGAGCCAAAAAGTGGGGTTCAAAGGTGGGAAAAGGGTAAAAATTAAAAAAAAACAAACTTCCTCGGTGTCGCCCATGGAGGTGTTAAATGTAAGATAGGCAAATGTATGAGGTCCACCTTAAGGGTTACAGTTGGAGGGTAGGCGTGTTCTGAGAAAATATTGGGACTGAAAAAATATTGGGGGTTAGTCATATATTTGACTCCACTAACGACCTCCTTGGGGTAGTTAGAGTGGTGGGAGCAAATTTTATAAAAATGTAGTTTTTGTATGGGAGCCCCATTATGGTGTGGAGATAAGGGGACAGGTATGTTTGGAGAAAATGTTGGAGATATAAAATTAATGGTGGCCAGTCTTACATATCGTTCCTCTAGGGGTGACTAGGGGGCATTTTTGAGCCTTTCCTTCATCCAAAAAAATATGAAAAATGAAAAAATGTGTGGGGACCACCTTCAGGGTTGAAGATAGAGGGAAGGTACATTCTGAGAAAATATTGGTACTGACAAAATATTGGGGTTGGTCATACAATTGACTCCATTAGGGGCCTCCTTGGGGCAGTTAGAGTGGTGGGAGCAAATTTTATAAAAATAGTTTTTGTATGGGAGTCCCATTAAGTAGTGGGGATAGGTCGATCTTACTTTTAACCCATCTATGGGCACCTCCAGGGCAGTTTTAGGCCTTACTGTCATAAAAAAATTATAAAAAATCGTATGCGGACCACCCTAAGGGTTCACGATTGGAGGTAAGTATTTTCGGAGAAAATGTAGGGATTGACAAAGTATTGGGAAACGGTCATACATTTGACTCTAGTAACGGCCTCATTGGGCCAGTAAGAGCGGTGGGAACAAATTTTATAAAAATATATTTTTTTTGTATGGGAGCCCCCATAACGAGTGGCGATAGGGGGCATATGTGCTAGAAAACAATATTGGGGAGGGAAAATTAATGTCTTACATTTAAACCCTCTGTTGTCGACTCCGAGAAAGTTTTGGGGCTTTTTGTGTATATTTACCTCTTTTCCCTCACTTTTGAATCCAATGAGATCCCTCTTACCCCACCAGCTCCACTTTTTGGCTCATTATTTTTTTCCGAATCTCACAAAAATGGGAATTCTAGCATATCCAAATCGAACTCCTAAAATTCCCATACAATACTATCCCACCACTAATATACATATAAAACAAGTAAGGAAAGGCTAAAGTCGGGCGAATGGTTTGCGAATTTTGAAGAAAATCTGTTAAAAAATGTGGATTCAAGAGCGGAAAAATTCAAATTGTGAGCGAATTTTGTATGGGAGCTATATATAAATCTGAACCGATGTGACCAAATTTTCGTCATAGGTGTTCCTAGTTTAAATATAAGTTGTTTTACCAAATCTGAAGACAATCTGATAAAATATGTGGATTCTAGAGCGGAAAAAATCAAATTGGGAGCTAAATTTGTATGGGAGCTATATATAAATCTGAACCGATCTAACACATTTTTACCACAGGTCTTCCCAGTTGAACTACAAGATGTTTTGCCAATTTTGAAGAAAATCTGTTAAAATATGTGGTATCTAGAGTGAAAAGGGTCAAATCGGGAGTGAAATTCATATGGGGGCTATATGTAAATCTGAACCGATCTGACCTATTTTCGCCATAGGTGCTCCTAATTTAAATATAAGTTGTTTTACCAAATCTGAAGACAATCTGATAAAATATGTGGTTTCTAGAGCGGAAAAAGTCAAATCAGGAGCGAAATTTGTATGGGAGCTATATATAAATCTGAACCGATCTGACCTATTTTCACCACAGGTGTTCCTAGTTTAAATATAAGTTGTTTTGCCAAATCTGAAGACAATCTGATAAAATATGTGGTTTCTAGAGCGGAAAAAGTTAAATCGGGAGCGAAATTTGTATGGGAGCTATATATAAATCTGAACCGATCTAACACATTTTTACCACAGGTGTTTCTAGTTCAAATATAAGATGTTTTGCCAATTTTGAAGAAAATCTGTTAAAATAGAGTGAAAAGAGTCAAATCGGGAGTGAAATTCGTATGGGGGCTATATCTAAATCTGAACCGATTTTCTTCAAATTAAATAGCGTTCGTGCTTATCCCGAAAAACTTCGTTGTGCAAAGTTTCATTTGGTTCTGTCTACAATTGCGACCTGTATCGTGATTATAAGAATAGATGGACGGACAGACAGACAGACGGACGGACATTGCTAAATCGATTCAAAAAGTGATTCTAAGTCGATCGGTATAATTAACAATGGGTCTATCTCCCTTCCTTTTGGGTGTTACAAACAAATGCACAAAGACATAATACTCTCGTGGAGTGTATAACTAGAGATCGTATGTATGGTGATATTTTCTTCTTTTTACATGACTTTTAATTCCCAATATATGTTGTAATAATTTATTTTCGTAGTTTTGCGAGCCATATAAAAGAGATATGGATATCAAATGAAGGCGAAGAATATCTGTTAAAAATACTTGAAATCTCATGGCTCTTTCTTTATTAGTTTAGAATTGCCAATCATTTAAAATTTCTCCTTTAGTTTATTTAGTTATTCAGTTTTTACTTTTTAAGGGCGAACTGGAAATGACAACACTGTATGTATCGTATTTTCACTGGAACTAAAAAAATATTTATTTGTCTGTTGGAAGTCTTTAGCAGTCGTCGCTTTCTAAAAATTGTAAGCGTATCCCGGTTTCCTTTTCCTCTAACAGAAGTATGTGAAACCGAACTGCACACCCTGTCTTCCACATCGCTGGTCGTGGGCACTTTTAAAGATACTTTAATCTCCGAATTTATGTACATCTTGATGGACTGCCATTTAAAGTAACATCATACACATATTTCCACATACACCATTTAAGGAAGACGAATGTCGTATATTTTTTTTGTTTTTGGCTTCGGAGGACATCTACTTTTAATTATGATTTGTTCGCCGTGCAACACATTGTTAGGCAACATTTGCTCGGTTGCCTTTAATATAAATAAATGTTATGTTATGAACTCTCAACAGATTGTCCATTAATCAATAATGCCCTTTTTTCGGTTACTTACCCCCACTTCCCCCTCACCGGAATACCACGTACGCTATGTCACAGTGCCTAATGGATGTCTGCCCGGACTGGTGTATTCACTGTTTTGCTTGACATTCAAGATCTCTGGGATGCTTTATTATTTGGCTGTCAAAATAATAGCTGTCGTCTCCATATTTTTTTCTTTTAGCCGTGGGTAGTAGTACACATCAGTGTGTTGCTGTGTGTATGCCTTGTCCTGACTATGTCGTCGTTTTTATTAATAAATACAAATAAAGTTAATGCTGGTGAAGGACAGCCAGGCAAGGCAGCAAAAAACGGCAGCAATCTCGGCATGATTGGTATTTGTATTACTAAGTGTATTTGCCTTAATATTCGTGAGTGTGTCATACACACATGAGCACTGCGCAGACATGTACATGTACATGTGTGTACATGCAGTGGCTCTCAAAGCTGTCCTAGCTACCAGAGTTACAATGGGACACTGGGTTCAACAGAAGCAATAGAATACTGAATTCCCTCTGTTACTTTTCGTTTCGGAGCTTTGTTAAGATGAAAAACGCTTATAAACAATATTTCTAAAAATGTATCTTTAAAAAATTAAAAAAATACTTGGTCCATTATATTGCAAAGATAAATGTCGGTTTAGCAGCCTAAAAAAAAATGGAGCAGTTGTAGTTTTTAGAGTACATCAAGCTTTCTATAATTGTCCAGCTTTTATTCAATTCCAAATTACTTTAAGATGCGATTTTTCCATGCTCTATTATTTTGAACCACTGTACATATATATGTACATATACACTACATAAATGTTTCGTATATTTTTGCGGGTGCGTATATTGAATGTTGCTTGTCTGTATTGGTCATTTTTTTTTTGCTCTTGTTTGCCTTGGCATTCGTTTATGTGTGTTTGTACTTACCATCATGTGAATCATACAGATAAATTATTTTACGCCATCCGTAAAATTGTATTGTATCGATGATGGCCTGATGATAGTCCGGACGCATACTAATGGCAAAATCCAAAAAACCGGATGACGGTGTAAGCACCTGTAATGAAGCAGAAAAAACACACAGATACACACACATCGTTTAAACGTTATTTTAACTGACAATCGTGCAAACAGGAAAATATACCGGCGCATAAAACAAATAAATGCGAATTGCAAATCATTTATATCATTTCAATTGTATTAAGTTTGTATTTTGTAGAGAGAACATAAAGGAAATTCTATGGTTTATCAGTTTCAAAATGTAAATTGGTTTATTTGAGAGAATTGAAAATAAATTACTTTGTTCGTTTTAGTTACCTTCTAAATATGCTAAAATACCGGACAAGGGAGCGTATGATTTATGACATCGTTAACATATCACGTATACGTAACGTGTCTACCAGTATTACTGCGATTATTTTGAAATACAGTGTCCATTTGTTTAGTCAAACAAACTAAAACTCATGAAAAAAATCAGCACATTATATTTCAGATATATCTGAGAACGTGTCAAAGATAATCATCTACTGGTTTGTCCTGATTTTAACTAAATATAGGACATTTATGAATAAAGTGTATAAAGTTATCTACCAGATCATAATGATCAGTTGGCATAATAAATACATTCTTAAGAATTTGGGTATAAATTTAAAACGTTTTTTTTTAAGATAAACTGATTTGGATAATGGTTGTAATTGCTTACAACATTCAAGTCCCATTCCTTGTCTTATATTTGCTTGAATCAAAATGTCAAACCTTCTACTTTTAAATATAATTAACAAGCGATGGTCACCATCCATCCCACTTTTCGCGGGACTATCCCGCTTTTTGATGTCCAGTCCCGCTTAAATTTTCATTCCGCACAATCCCGCTTTTTCATAAAGAGTCCCGATTTTCCCGCTTTTTCGTTTTACATTATTTTTTTACATTATCGATTAAAAATGTTCACTTAAAAATTTGTTCGTAACTGACAAAAGTCTGTAATTTCTAAAATATTTAATTAATTGCCCTTAAACTAAATGTTGGCTCTAATTTTAAGGGAACATTTAATATTTTCAATAGTAATTTAATCTATACTTTGAAAAATGTAATATAGTGCTGCGTTGTTCAATAGATTAATTTAAAATATATATTAATTAGACAGTTTATGAATGGAAACCATAATGATACTGGTAAAAAATCACTTAGTCGTTGGTCTGACAGGTTCATAAGCATTTGTAGAGCTCTTTTTCTACTACTAACAAAATATAGACCCATGAACCAAATAGTAAGCTATTTTAACAATAATATTAAATACAAATTATGTGTAGATTTTTTTTTACATTTTAAAGAGCGCACCCAACACTATGAAAAAATTATAAAGAAAGATATATTAAAACTAGCAAAAGGGCGTTATGTTCGGCTACCCTTAATCTCATATACCCACGGAGTATTACCGATTCTTGGCTGCCAACTATGCGTATAAGTCAACCTACACGTCGACTTATGATAAATAAAAAATATGTTTGAATACCCTAAATATTATTTATTTATTTTGAATCCTTGTTAGGATAATTAGTGATGCCTCTCAACCAATTTATAACTTACAATTCTAACAGTCCACACAATCAGGGGAGCCTGAAGTTCATGATTACAGATAGAGCCGTTTGATTGTACCATCTGCCTCCTTTTCCCATTAGGAATCTAAATGTACGAATTTGGAAAATATCTTTTTTGTTTTGCACGCCAGTAAAGTCAGCCAGTCATAAATAATCTAAGCAAAGCAACTTTCATTTATAATACATTATATAGCGCATTTTTCGCGATGTCACTTTTATCTACAAACTCCCTCCAAATCCTGCTTTTTGTCCAATAAGAGATGGTCACGTTAGGAATACCTAAACTGACCTAAATCACCATCATAATATTAAGGATTACTTTCGAAATATCAAGTCTTGTAGGAATTCCAGAACCGATATAGATCTTGGAAATACATTAATCTTACCTAAATTGGGGACATTTGTGTAGGAAGTACTAGAAGGGACGTGGCAAAGTCATAAATATGTTGTTGGTTTATCAACATTTTAAAAATATTGTATATTCTCAACTTATGGAAGTTATATTAGAATTGGTTTAACTCATTTGGGTCGGAAGTACAAAATATTGAAACAGATTATACCATTGTTATCAAAGAGCAGAGTATTTCGACCATACGTACAATTATTATTATTAATTCTACCCAGATTATTATGTTATGGGTCAAGGAAATGTTTATATAATTATGAAAGCTGAATAAATTATTAATTAAACAGTTTATTTTGGTTTTTATGGTTTGGTTGAGTTTGCGTTTGACGCTTCTGAGAGATATAATTCCAAATGAAATCTTAAATTTTTCTGCTAGTCCTGGAAACGTGATATTAGTTGCAAATAAAAGGTGACACTTTGGGCAATTAAAATAATTCTTGCGCTTATTGAAAATGGAACAGAAAAGTTAATAAAGGTTCTTTCAAAATGTAATCATTCATTGTGCTTCAAGTTTTCGGAAAAAATATTCTGTGGCAATACTGTTCTACTATACATTCTAATGTAAAGGGTGATTTTTAAAAGCTATAAGAAAGTTTTTCAAAAAAAAAACACATAAAATTCAGAAAATGCATGAAATCTTTATTTGAATCGATAGTACGGTCCATATATTTAAATGTTTGAAGATTATTTCATGCAAATGTTGACCTTGACTGCGCCTCAAATGGTCCATCCGCTTAGTCCAATTTTGGCCTTTCCACGTTTTTGAGTAACAGAGACCAAATTGCTGCGAACGGCGACGAATCGATAATCGATGGTCATCATTAACACTGGCCGATACAGCTGCGATATTTTCTTCAGTTCGCACTCTACGTAAGCGTGTTGCTGGTTAATGACCAAGAATGTAAATTTGGTGCGAAATTTAGTCACAATAGCCCGAATAGCCGCTTCAGTGGTCAATTAAACTGACCATAAAATGGAAGCGCGCGATGAACATTCTTAACAGAGCACGCATTTTGATAATAAAATTCAATAATTTGCAAGCGTTGTTCGTTTGTAAGACAATTCATGGTTAAATTATTGACCAAACTGAAGATGTTTGACAGTGAAACAATACACGAAACGTGCGTCAGCTGTTTAAACCAGTGCACTATGGTCCCAAATCCATATTTTTTGGCAGAAATTCAAAAAAATTAAATTGGAAATTTTTTAAATGTGTATATATTTTCTTAATGGAAACACTCCAAGCTATCAAGAAAATGTATTGAAGAAAACTAGGTGGCAACATCGCAAGGCTGACAGGCATTTAAAGTTTGCCGTCGAAACAAGTGGGATTAATTCGGATCTCAAGCAGTTGTACAAAATACTTAAAATTAAGGCGTAAAAAGAAAATAATGAAGTGACTATATTATTGAAATTGAAGGTCGGCGTAAGTAGTTGAAAAATTATATTAAACATTTTGTGATAACTGTGGTCTGGTCAGTTTTTTTATGTGTTGTAATTTTGTGATTCGTAGTGAGCATAACCTAAAAATGTCGTGGACCAAAAGTTATATGTATGACTCAACTTGACTCAAAGAGTAAATGTGAAAGTGTTCGTCTGAGTGTGTAGTTAATGGTGGAATTAATATCTCGCCAGCATTTTTCGGCAAACTCTTGCAAATGCCACTTTATTTTAGCACAATTTTCGATAGCCATAGTAAACATATTTGATTATATCTCTGAATCAGATTTGTGTATGAGACCCATCAACATCTCATTTTAAATGACATTTTAATAACGTCATTCACTTTTCTGTACACATGTACACATGTAGACATTTTATATTATTTCCTGAAATAATTACTTAAATTGCAGTGTCAAGTAGAATATTTGTATGCTATATTTTGCATTTGTAATAATGTTCAGAAAAACATTGTTCGTCAAAGCGAAATAAGTTTAATTATTTTAAGCATTCATAAAATATTGTTTTTGGTCACCCTGTACTAATAGAGGGTGATAATTATGTTGGTTATATATTTAGTTTATATGGGAGGTGGTAGTGGGCGTGGTCCGATCGGCCCAATTTTATTTTTCATTTTTTAAGTATGTTATGTCTAGCAAGTTCGAGATTGAATCTTTATTTTTCGAATTTATGCCATAAAAAATGGATTTGGGACCAGTGTGCAGTGTTGCCAAAAAGATAAAAGCTAAAAAATCACCCATTATATAACATATAGTTTTTAATTCTAAAAGAAAATTACTGATTTAATAATTTACAGTCTGTATTTAATAATTATTCATCAATTTTCTACTGACAACAAGATTGATGAGTGTAATGAGAGATGGGATTTTTAAAACTTTAAAAATATATTCCATAAATAACTAGTTTAGGTCTACACATAATTTAGTTTAAAGTATTTCATCAGTTGAATTGTTGGACTATTATAAAATAGCGTAGTTGGGTCGGGAAATAGTTAGGCAGAAGAAGATGCATTGTCAAAAGATTGATATCTGTAATTGTATCATGTTTTAGCCTAGTAAAATATAAAATATTTAAAGATTTATTAAGATGTCACGGCAACCGAGTCGATTCTCACAATTTTCAGAATTCTGGCATAGATAATTGCTATTCATATATTTATTATTATATTTTTATATTCACCGGCAAATCTCAGTATTCCCGGGAAATGATAGGTCGCTGAATTTTCGAACGAAGTCTGTGCTTACTGCAGTTTCTACCCGAAAAGCTTGTATAATTTGTTCTATAGGATGTATACAGTATTGTATTTTGGGTGTATACAGTATTGTTCTAAAACAAAAATTTTAGTTAATTATAGTATCTGTAACTAAAACTTTAATAGAAAATATTAAGGATCTTCTGTGTTTCTCCTTCCAAGTTATACTTTTTATGTTGGACATGAATTGTCAGTGAAGTATGCTGGGGTGTTAACACAGTAGTAGCATCTACATCACTATGGATAACATATGATATTGCCACCACCCCCATCTCCACCCTCATCCCCTTCCGATTATATATATGAACATATATATGTTTTGTATTTTATTTTGTGGAAATTGTGTTCGTTCTCGTTAAATTATCGTTATCAAAATGTCATCATAATTTGATATCGGTCGTTTTTCACTTGTTTCGCACATAATTTTTACAACTTTATCCTACACTAGATTTATATGTATATGTATATGTTCTGTGTTGCGTTGCGTTGTGTTCTGGCCGTTGTTTTCACATTCCCATGGGCTTTGTGAACGGTCATTTATTTCATAAAATTATTATGATTTGTGGATTATCGTTTATTTGAAATGGCGAATAGCGCGTGAATGTTTTGTATGGGGAGGGGGTGGAGGGACAGCATAGAGTTTTCATAATGTCGGAGGGCTATTTGGCACAACGATACATTTCACTTTAATGGTTCTCGTAACAAATAAATAAAATAAAAATTGTGGAACGAAATGTCGAACAGGAACAACAAGCCAAGCAATGTTGGTGGCAACAGAAGAAATAGCATTGAACCAAGTGGTCTGGGCTGGGCTGGGCCTATGATTAATTCGAAATGAAACTTTGGAAAGGAAACTTTTTGGGTTGGCAAATATACAAAAATATCAATATTAGCTATAGAGGATTTCACATGGAAATCTATTGGACAGAGTGTGAATTTATCTATTTCCTCTTGTATTAATTTGAATCATTTTTCTCAATAATTGATTGAAAATATGAGCTTTTAAAAGTATTTTTAAAGCTTTTCCCAATATTTTCATATTTTCTCTGAGAATTTATTGAGAAATTGTCTGGAAAATTAGTAAAAATTCAGTATTGATAATGTAGCAATAATTTTAAGCTCAAAAAATGTGAGCTTTTAAAAGTAATTCTAAAGTTGTTCCCATTATTTTCAATATATTTTCATTCTGTATAATTTGAATTTTAGGAATTTATTGTGAAATTGTCTGGAAAAGTAATAACAATTCAGTATTAATAATATGGCAACTACAAATTAATACAAAGATTGACTAAAGTGGCATTAATGACCCAATCACATTCAAACCATCATCCACACTTTAGTTTTAAATTACTTGTACTTACTTTTTCCGGGAACCACGGTGTCACAAATGGCATTTGAAATGTGTTGCTGTACGAGTGCAGCGTGTCAAATGAATCCGGCGATACAGCGCCCAGCATCGAATAGACGCCTCGCGAAAATTGATTGCAAACTGGGCGCGCGTTGTTGGTGGATGGAATGTTTCGTTTGACGAGCCGGACATAAAAGAAAGTGAAAAAAATTAAACATGAAAATGAGAATGCCGGGGAAAAACGTATGAATAAATGTCATTTCCAAAATATAGAAACGGACACAATGGCCAATCGACCAACATCGAATGGGAAGAGAGGATGACGAGAAAAAAAAACAAAGCTGTCGAATAAAGGAAACAAAATGAAATGCTGCGCCATATAAATGCAATCCGATACAGTTGCATGTCCATCGAATACGGCGGAAAGCAATTAAAAACAAACATAAAACGGAATTACCGAACACATTTCAATAATAAAAAATGCGAATGGACGAACGACCAGACCTTAAACATAATTAATGTTAAGGCGTCACTCCGTCACGCCGGCCGGTCGGTCGATGGCGTCGCATTCCATAAAGCAAAGTAACATGAAAGCAAAAACAGAGAAAATGAAAAGTATTTCCCAACTTGACCTCATTTCGATCGTGAGCCGGGGAGTGGGGGGAAGAAACATAAACCACGAACGAAAAAAAATGTGTACTTGGCATAAAATTTAATGGAAACGTACTTAAGCGCGAGAGCTTAAATGCATCCGCTGTGTTAATGACATCCACATACGCCTGCAGTTCGAAGCGCCGCGATGAGACGTTCAGATTGTGATTTAACATGGCATACTTGAAGGCCGACTGAACTTCGTCCGTTCCTTGTTCGAAGATGGCACCTGCAATGGAAGAAGACGGAATGGGGAAAGAGTGAGACAAACGTAATTGAAAATGAATGAGGCAGTATAATAATATTGAAAGCACTTTAAAATAGAGTTGGTCATTTTATTGATTATTTGAGAAGATAGCTTAAAGTGGTGGCATAAAATCAGCAGTATCGTATGACTCAGTATTTTGGGGGAGTTATATGTATATATTTCTAGTTTAAAACAGATTTAGGGGAAATAATATAGTGGGGTAAACTGTATTTGGGGGATTTTCTGTAAGGAGTTTTATTCGTTGTACAATCAGTTTTATTAATTTTACAGTTGGGGTTGTGACTTGGACTTTATAATTCAAATGATATCCATAGCTAAACACACATGTGAATATCAAATTAAATATTTATTAAATAAGTTGTTGGACTTGTCGTAAAGAAATAGTAATAATACTGCAAGGCTATTTATATTTATAACTCCAGTGTTGTCAAGTATTTTCCAAGAAATGTCAAATATGAGTCTAAACCACTAAAAACCGCCATCTTTTTACATTAGGGGCAACTTTTTTCACAAAATACTGCTAAACGATAGTAAATGCCTGAAATTTGCTGAAAAGAACGCGTAGCATCACTTTTCATAATTTTAAAGGAGTAGCAAAAATTTTAATAAAATGTAAACTATTTTAGTCACAATTGAGATCTTCAAGACATTGTTCAACACAAACAACTAAAAACGGCGTTAAGTTCGGCCCTCCACCATGAATTGAATTCCACAGAAGCTGTCGATTTTCGTAGATGTACAGTAACATTACAGGAAAATGTTAAATATTTATAATATAGCCAAACCAAAAGAATTGAAAATATTGCAAAAATAATTTTATAAATATATATATACAATTTTAATTATTTTAAACCAAGCAAGATGTTTGTACTATATATATATATATAGAAACAATACCTCAAGTCAATTCAAAAAGTAAATGTAAGGCAGCAATCTTCAAAACAGCTTAAATACCCTAAATATTGGGTGTTAGTGAGTGCATTTTTAGCTACAGCCAAGTATTTCCATGTTATTTTAATTCAAAAAGTAAAAATTTTGAATTATCTCTCACGTAATTTTGAAGATAACTTAACTTCATGATTCTACCCATTTTTGCCGTAACAAGTACGACTTTCGAAAATCTATTTATTTTACGTGTCTACGCAATTAGATAGATGTACACACCAAATTTCATCATTCTAGCTGCAGCCGTTTAATTGGTACAATTTTTATGCCTCTGTTGTAACCCTTGAAATTACGAATTTGGAATAACATTTTTATTTTTTGTCTACCCAGTCGGAGGGATGTATACGCCGAACTATATGACTCTAACTGCTGCCATTTGCTTGGTACAATATTTTTCCCCTTTTCCACCTAAACGTACGTATTTCAAACAAGTAAGGAAAGGCTAAAGTCGGACAGAGCCGACTATATGAAACACTCCACTTTCTATCCTATTTTAATTCAATTCGGTAAAAAAAGTGAAATCGGGAAGGATTTTTGTAACCTGTAAATGTATGTGTTTGTCAAAAAAATTTTAAATCGGAAATGACATCTGTATGGGGGTATATTGAAACATGGAACGATGTGACCCGCTTTCACCATGTATGTTTATAGGTGAAATATAATATATAAAGTTTGGCCAAAATCAGTTAAACATTTGGGAGCAATATTTGTATATATGTATATACAAATTTATATCAAAATCTGAACCGATCTTACACACTTGCAGCATAGGTGATTCTATGTTGATTATAAAATGTTGTGCAAATTTTAAATAAAATCTGGTATAATATGTGATTTATAGATATATTCAAATCGGGAGCGACATTTGTATGAGGGATATATCTAAATATGAACCGATCTAACCCGCTTTCACCACAGGTGTTTATAGTTAGTTAATAAGGTGTTAAGCCAAACTTAAAGAAAATCGCGTACAATATGTTGTTTCTAGAGCGGAAAAAGTAAAATCGGGACCGAAATTTGTATGGGGGCTATATATAAATCTGAACCGAAGTTACTTATTTTTTTTGTTTATTTATTATGAATTACAATACAAAGTAAATTTATATTCTAATTTTGGGTCCAGGGATTGAGCAGGGGTAACTAAGACCATTGTAGCTAGTTTTTGCAGCGACAGACCAGAGCCTCTGGTGGGAATCGAACCCACAACCCCCACGCTGATAGCCGAGCACGCTACCAGCTCGACTACCGGGCGCTCTCTGAACCGAACTTACCCGCGTTCATTATAAGTGTTTCTAGATAGACTATAAGATGTTGTGCAGCATTTAAAGAAAATCGTGTAGAATATGTAGTTTCTAGATCGGAAAAGGTCAAATCGGGAGCGACATTTGTATGGGGGCTGTGTCTAAATCTGAACCGATTTGCCTCAAATTAAATTGCATTCGTCCTTGATCCACAAAACTTACTTGTGCAAATTTTTTAATTTTAATTGCGACGTGTAATTTGATTAGAACAATAGATGGACAGACGGACATTGCTAAATCAACCCAGAAAGTGATTCTAAGTCGATCTGTATAATAAACGATAATCTATCTAGTTTCCTTTTGGGTGTTACAAACAAATACACATAGACACTCTAGTGGAGTGTATAAAAATCCCTTTATTTTACATGTCTACGCCATCAGAGCAATGTTTACACCGAATTTCTTTATTCTAGGTGCAAGAATTAAAGTCTAATAAAAATACTTCAAATTCGCCAAAATAATAAAAACTATGAAAATATTACTAGATTACCCATTTTTTCCCTAAAAAATACCCGAATTTCCAAAGTGAGGAAAATATGTTCCATAATTACGGATGCATGCTTTTTTTACCATTTTTATCAATTTGGATGAATTTTAAGTATTTTTATGGGACTTCAATTCATAAAATAATGAGAGATGTGAACGGAAATGACCATAACTTGTAATTTTGCAGAAATTTGGAATTAATAAAACCTTCTATAACTCAGTACTGACGGATTTTTTAAGGCAAAGCTGTGTTTTACTTCTTACGAGATGTGTTACTTAACTAAGTTTACAAAAACATTGCCTAAG
The DNA here is from genome assembly GCA_947397865.1 of Polietes domitor. Taxonomy (NCBI): domain Eukaryota; kingdom Metazoa; phylum Arthropoda; class Insecta; order Diptera; family Muscidae; genus Polietes; species Polietes domitor. The sequence continues at coordinate 14,478,709 of OX377621.1, read as the reverse complement.
TTGAAAAATCTTTAAAAAGTGAGTTTGCTGGACAAAAGTACACATATTTCATAAGTTTTCTTAACTAAGTTATATATCTATCGAAAGTTCCAGGTTTCTTTTTCGGAGAGAAAGTTAAAATCGGTTGATAACCAACTATGTTACAGGCTTATACGTCTGCAAATGTGCAAAAAACCGGATTTTTACCCGTAACTCAAGATGTTGGGGGTGTCTGGCAAAAATTTCAAATGCAGATTCCTATTCTACTCGACAATACCTACTAGAAAAATACTGTCACTTCCCAGAGTTTTTGGACTGTCGCACAGTGTTATCTGTGTAAAATCAATGAAAATCCACATTTCTTTGGCGATTTAAATACCTCATGAAGTATTTAAATAATAAATGTAAAAATTTATGTTAAATGTTGCCTCGAAACGCTTGTAAAATAGCCGCTAAAATTCTTGCTAATCTAAAAAGCGCAATTCTTATCGCAATGGTCTTTGAAAGACGCTTTTTAAATTGACAACTCTGAGTAAAACTCAAAAGATAATAAAAAATTTATTTTTATTTGTTATAAAATCATACTGAACATTGCACAAAATGACAGAAATTGAGATTGAGAAAGTCTCCTAAAATATATATTCGACAAGTTTTTACGATGTTCTCCAGTAAAAATACAAAAATTCCCAAAGCGAGGAAATAATGTTCCAAAGATTTGAATTTCATTACCAAAGTAACTTTTATTTACGACAGAGATATGAATGTATTTTCTAAATAAAAGTGTGGTCTGCTAAGTATAATAAACCATTTCTAATCGGCACTTGCAATTTGAGAAATTTTGGGAATATTTTTCTTGTAATGAAAAAATTACAATTTGCGAAAGAACCAAAATCATTCAGGTCTGGCATTAAATGATTCTAACTTTTGTGTTCTTTACTAAAAGTAAAAGTAATTTGTTCATGCAAGAAGAAAAACAATCCCCCTTTCTGGAACCATTTTTTAAGTTTTGTTTTTAGAGTGTAACTGCAGATGACAGTAACATATTTGCACTAGTTTAGTAGTTCTATAAACAATACAACAATATAAAATTGTGTTAATAATGAGGACGCAACTGTAAAACAACCAAACCAACCTCGCTAAAAATATATCTTTTTTAGTGTCACTCACACCTCTTTACCTATATGTGATATACATAAGTTTCACGAGCACTGTTAAAAATAAGTGCAATCGTCTCATAATTTTAATCATTACGATATTTGATATATGCCAGGTTACCAAATTTGGAGAATCGTAGCCACCTCAATAAGTAGGAAACGAACGAAATTGCAATATGGAAACAATTTGGAAAACACATCTATCATAAGTATGTGAAATTTCATATAGATAATTTTTTCCATTGAAAATATTTTTCCCCCAAAAAAACGAGTTGGAACTACCGCTCTAGTTAAATTTTGCAGTGACATTGAAAGTTTTAATTTTCTTGATAATTGTTTATTGCAATAGTATAGCGTGTAAAAGGCGAACAAGCAATATGCTTTCAAAATTAACACCAAAAAAGTTGTTTTGCTCTAAATTCTTGTACATTTCTATTTCAGCACTTTGTGTCCTATATAGGTTGAGGGCAATGCAGTTCAACTTAAACCGGCAGAAACATTTCACCTTCATTTGTGCTCAATTCAAAGCAGAGTTGAACAAGTTGCACCTATTCCGAGTAATATTTTGGTATTGCCGAAACCTCGCTATATGCGCGGAAGCCTTTGGTACACAAATGGGCGCAAAAGTCCTATTGTGGCGATCCGTTTATTTCAATTGCATACAATGTTAGGCAATCGTAAATAAAAAGTTATGATGAATGTAAAGTTGTGTTGTTTTTATTATTATTATTTTTTTCTGGTTGAACGAAACTATTCCTTTGGCTCCACAAACCATTAAAACTTTTGGCCAGTATGTAACAGTTTTACGTTTTATAACCCACTCCATGACATGGCTGCCGTGCTGCCATGCTGCCGAGTGTGCGAGTATTACACAATTCAAAAATACTTCATGTAAAATGAGGAATGTTACAAAACAATAACAATAGCAAAACCAACAATGGCAGCAGCAGCAGCAGCATCAGCGGCAGCAGAGGCAACCAACAGTTCAAACAACTTTTGGTAGCAGACACCAACAATATACAATCATCGAAAGTTTTATGCGAGTACTCGCGCTTTTTTTCTGCTTCCACCGGCAACCAATTCTAAAAATACTGTATCAAACTTTGCCACACAGTTCAGAGCTTACAACCAACGCTCGCACGCCAGCTCTGTTAGTAGAAATGATGGAGAAGCGAATTAAATACAAAGGATTTTCAGTTTCGTTTTTTTTACCGCTGCCCCATTGTTTGTTTCGCAGTTTTGCTCGTTTTCACCGAGGACTAGAAATAAAAACAACTTTGAAATTAATTGAGGTATGAGACGGTTTTTAGAACATCCGACCTACTGTTGTGGAGTGTATTAAGTTTGCGGCAACGTTTGCTACAATGTGGAGAAGGCATCGGGAATCGAGGAAGGATAGGATCATTGAAATATTTCAAGAAGCCAGTTTATTTTTACCTCGACTGACAAAGTACAAGTCGTAACCTCCAAAATTGCACAAAATTAAATTCGCCAAAAATATATAATCTGCTTTTCTGTGCAACAATTTAGTTTTACCATACTTTTCAATCAATTAATGTGGGAATCATTACGATATTTGATGTACCGGGAGACCACATTTGGAGGATCGTAGACCCCATAACAACTTGGAAATGAAATTATTGCAAAGCTAATTTGGAAAACACATCTAAGATTGTAGATATTTTTTCCCATTGTATATATTTTTCTCAAAAAACATAGGGTCCGCAAAATATTTTTTTTTGAAAATTCTTTAAAAAAACTATTTTCTCAAATTTCTTTTTTTATTTGAAAGTACAATCCTTCCGGTTAATAATGGAAAATAATTTCATTCAAATGGCTGCTGATGGCACCCCACAAATAATAGTCCAACGGTTGAATAGTTGAAAAAAACGTTAGTTGGCGGACCCTTTATAAGGAAAAGCTAAAGTCGGACAGGGCCGACTATATTGTACCCTTCACTTTAATTAATTAATGTAGGCAGGTTAGTTTTAATGTAACGTTTTATAAATTTATTATATTATTACCTTCACACCCCGCAACAACCTAGACCTAATAAAATGTCGAGTAATTTAGTGCTGTCTGTGTAGTCGTTTTCAAATGTTTATGAAAGAAGATATTCTGAAACACTAATAGGGTCATATCGAAATTTTAACGAAGGAGGATAGATATGACCATTGTGTGTGGTTTTTTGATAAAAATGGAATAATTTTTTTAATTGTGGCTGTGTATAATATACATCCAGAGATCAATGTGGTGGTGTTTATACACTCCACGAGAGTATTATGTCTTTGTGCATTTATTTGTAACACCCAAAAGGAAGGGAGAATCACCTTTTGGATCGATTTAGCAATGTCTGTCTGTCCATCTATTCTTGTAATCACGATACAGGTCGCAATTGTAGACAGAACCAAACGAAACTTTGCACAACGAAGTTTTTCGGGCTAAGGACGAACGCTTTGAAGAAAATCGGTCTCGATTTGAATTTTTTGCTGTAGAAATAGGGTTTGCATCCCGGGATTTACCGCGGGAAAATTCCCGGGATGCAAATCATTTCCCGTATCCCGGGAAATTCGTACGGGAATCCCGCGGAATTCAGTAGGAAATTTAACATATTATTCGCATATTTTTTCTATCATTTCCACAATAAAATTAAAAATGCTGTATAAAAATATAGATAACATAACTTTTAATCATCCTCCAATCCTGCAAAGCTCCATATGATAAAAAATAAAATCCGGGAAAATAGATTTTGGGCGTGTACCCGAGCGCCAAAAGTAAAGAATTTAAGGTTTTTGAAGCGACAGGACAAATAGCAAACATTTCATTTAATGCTATACTCACTATTAATGTGAACGATCGTTCTCCGTCGCGTCCACATTTTCCCATAAAATAAGAAATGTCTGATCTTTAATTAATTTGAAACTTGAAAAGATGTTTGCATTGATCTCCTGTAATAGTTTCGTTGTAAAATATATATTTATTTTACTTTAATAGAATATGAATATTTCATTGGAAAAAATAAGCTTAACTCATGGTAAAAAGTATGTTGACGATTTCCCGTGCTGTCCCGGGATCCCGGGAAATTGAAAAAATAATTCCCGTTTCCCGGGAAATTAAAAGTACGGGAAAATGCAAACCTTATGTAGAAACCACACATTTTAGCAGATCTTCTTGAAAATTGGCAATATTTCAACAAGAAACAACCAATGGGAAAATAGGTTAGATCGGTTCAGATTTATATATAGCTTCCATACAAATTTTGCTCTCAATTTGAGTTTTTCCGCTCTAGAAACCACATATTTTAACATATTTTCTTAAAATTTGGCAAAATATCTTATATTTCCACTAGAAACACACAGGGTGAAAATGAGTCAGATCTGTTGAGATTTATATATAGTCCCGGCTTGATTTTTCCGCCCCAGAAACCACGTATTTTCACCGAATTTCTTCAAATTGAGCATTACACGATCTTCTTGAACTGGAAGAACCTATTGTGTAAGTGGGTCACTTCATTCCATGTTTGGATATAGCCCCGATACATATATTCTTCTCGATTTGACCAATTAGTTCAGGTCATATTAGCCTATGATTAGGAAACATACAAAAATTCTTCCAGTTTTCACTTTTTTACCGAATTGAATTGTATTCGGATAGAAAGTGGAGTGTGTCATATAGTCATCCCCGCCCGACATTAGCCTTTCCTTACTTGTTTTTGTCTTAAATCTCTTTCTATTTCCTTGGTGGAAAAATTAAATACGCTTGTTTTACAGATGAATTTAAATTACAATTTTTCAAATTCAAATTTAAATGGTGTATTTGAACTTCAGTCCCCGACTATATACAGAGTTTTTTAAATCGCGTAGAACTTTAAATTAAAATACAATGACAATATATTATTCCATTTTATTTTTTCATAAATATATTTTTAAATTGGGACAGGAGGGCGCCCTGGTGATATTCTGGATGACAAATCTTCGACCATTTTTTCAAGTAATGACATCCGTGACTCGTCAAAAAATACGGTTTTAGGAGCAGTATGCACTGTAATATTGTTCATAAGTCGTTTATTTTCTGTAGAAATTCATAGAAAATATTTTAATGCGATTTATTAATATTAGTGTCAAAAATCAAAAATTGTAGTGTTTGGAGTGGAATGACTACTTTTTCCCTATTCTATAGCCTCCTTTCAAAAACCTCTCCCTTTTAGAACTACTATAAGTCTCTAGCATATAGTCTTATATTTAATCAAGGACGAAACGCATTGTAAATAGACCAAATATAGTCCAAGTGCAAATCGCCATACTTTGATTACCTCGTGAACAACTAAACTATTTATTTGGGAGAATATCGAAAATGAAAAATATCAAAACAATGTAGAAACATCCTTCATGTCGTTTTTATTGTTTGAGATTTTAGCATTTTTTTAACATGCTAGCTTGTAAAAAAATTGCCAAGTTTGATGAAAAATCGTTGCACCAGATAGTCATGGGTGATATGAATAGTCCCAGGAATATTAATTTAAACTTATATTCAATATTGAGTACTAGATTATTGCATTTAATTCAGAGGATGTGGCATGTTTCACATGCGTATGGCAGAGGTGTTTTTCCGATGGTTTGGATCCCTAGATTGTCAAAATTTGGCCAAATTTTGAAAAGATGGCTAAAATTAAAATTACGTACCGATAGAAAATATATTTTCATAGTGGTAATACTCGTGAATTCCCTCAAACAACGTTTACATTTATTTTAAAAGATATTTATATTTAAGAGATACAATTAGCAAGACAAAACTTCCAAAAAAGTTAAAACAATTATCTGTATTTTTTTCTTCCTGCATCTGCAAATTTAGTTTATTTTATGTAAATAAGGTATAATTTCGATGCGTTTTATACTCCCTATGAATTATTTTGGTTAACCCTAATGCTGCAATGCAATTTATGCTGTAGAATTTGGAAAAATCTTTTTATTTTGGTTGGTATTATTTGTATAATTTTTCCCCAATTTTGCTTTTTATTTTTATCCCTCTATTTCCATTTTAACCCCTAAAAGTACGACTTTGGAAAAAATACTTTTATATCATGTACCTACTCAATTAGAAGAATGTATACCCAATATCAAGTAAGTACAAGCTGACATATTGGCAAAACATGCTTAAGTACTCTAAAATACTAGGGGTTATTATGGGTATTTTAAGTCTTTGTGAGGGATAAATTTTTCCCTTTGGACCGATTTCGCCCAGTTTCAATTCCAACCGACCTACGACTACAAGATGCATTTCCTAGCTGCTTTCGTTAGCGTGCTTACAACAGACGGACATGGCTAGATCGTCTTAGAATTACGATCAAAGATATATATACTTTATAGGGTTTCAGGTCGATATTTCAAGGTGTTGCAAACGGAACAACAAAGTTAGTATACCCCCATCCTGGAGGTGGAGAGTACCAAAATAAGTGATTATACGCGAAATCCATAGAAATATCGTCTAAAAGATACAAATATTCAAAAGACAAAAGCACATAGATTTCTTTAGTTTTATTAACCTATTTAGACCCAGTGTCAGATTATTCGAAAGTAAACAGTAAGAAACAGCAAAAAAGAAAATTGGCTGGGCTCTAATGGGTTAAATAAGCTATATATCTGTCGAAAGCTCTAGGTTTCTTTTTTTAAATCCGATGATAAAGTGGAAATGGGTTGATAACAAACTAAGTTACAGACTTTTAAAGGGTGTTTTTTATTGAGGTATAGAACTTCGAATTGAAATAAAACACGAGAAAATCGTTTTAATGTCCATCAATTTGGCTTTATTGGAAGGATAATTTTATGCCATTAATGTTTAAATATGATTTCGGGCATGTGGCCGCCGCGGCTGGCTCGAATATAGCCAATTCTACAGGTCCAATTTTCAACCACGCCACGAATGTTGGCTTCCAAGTCCCCTAACGTTTCTGGTTTGTTGGCGTAGACGAGCGACTTCACATATCCCCAAAGAAAATAATCCAATGGTGTCAAATCACACGATCTTGGTGGCCAATTGACAGGTCCATTCCGCGAAATTATGCGATCATCGAATTAATTGCTCTGATGGACGATTATGTCGACCATAAAATGGACGGAGCTTGCGGTGAACTTCGCGAACTGAACCATTACTTTCGAAATAAATTTGCACGATTTGCAAGCGTTGTTCTTTTGTCAACCTGTTCATGATGAAATGACAAACCAAACTAAATATTAATCACTTGACAGCTGACAAAATGGCCGCCAGTTAAAAAAGTGATGCCAACTTATAGTTCTATACCCCAATAAAAAACACCCTATATGTGTGGAAAGGTACGAAAAACCGCGTTATTACCCGTGACTCAAGATTTGGTGAGTATGTGGGCAATTTCAAATACAGATTTCTGTTCCACTCTTCAATACCTACAAGAAAAATAATATGACTTCCAAGAGTTTTCTAGTGCATTATTTTCGAAAAACAGAATTTCCTTTGTCCTCCCTTGTGCAGGGTACACACAGTACGGTCCGACCAAACCTTACGCCAATATTACTTGTTGGCACTACATAGGTGGTGATGTTGTGATGGCTATTGCCGCTGTTGATGTTGGCGGTAGCATTGGTTGATGGTGGTGTTGTAAACACTGGTCTTGACCCGCTGATTTGAACGCATTGTTTTTGCCCGAACAAAACATCGTAAACAAAATCGAAAAAAAACTTTCGCGTATAATAAAAACATAAAAACTAATGGAAAAATTGTAAAACAAAGAGCGGGCGGAGGTGCAGAGGAAACCCAAAAAAGTTTGTTTCACTTTCCTCTTTGTTGGTAACTAAACTGTGCCGTTGCATAAATTTAGTTTTTTCCCTCCTATTTTATTCTAAACGAAAAACATAGAAAAAAAGTTTTGTTTTTTTCGCAGCACCGAAATAATCAATTTGGGTAAAATTTTTAAATACAATACACATCTCGACGTTTTTCTATTTAAAACGAAATTTGCTTTGGAGGTTGTTCGACTGTATTGTCACCATAGTCGTTATGTAAATATGGCATCAGGTTAGGGTGGAACAGTTGAACACTAGTGTGCCGCTCATAGTTTCCCTTACACATGATGGTGTCAGAAAAGTTTACTTCTAAACACTAATTTAGCGAATGGTTTGCGTGTGTGTTTGTCACCGGTTACGCTGCAAAATATAGTCGTTTGAGCAAATTTTTCACTTCACAAAAAACTGGGGGGAAATTGTGAATAACTTCGTTGTTAAAAATTTCCAATTGAGAGCAGATTTTAACAAATATTTTTAAATAGAACAGCTTAAAATAACATTCAGCATTACAAAACACTAAGTGGCCTCGAGGTTGTGTGTAAATGAAGTGCTGTATTACTCAATTATAAGGACCTTGAAAACACAGCAACATATTTTGTTGGGACATACGTTTGGAAACCCTGGCCAATAGAAGATCTATTCGTTCTATTTCTGTTCTATTCGTGTACAAGTTGATTTGTGGACTTATTGATTGTCCTTTACTCCTTAGTAGAATTGGCTTCAACGTTCCTGTTAGGTGTCTGCGATTCTTTGATTTTTTTAATATTCCTGTGCATAGAAATAATTATTCTTGTAATGAACCTATTTTGAGATCATTGAGAGAATTCAATTTAATTAATAAGAAATTTGCTTTAGATTTATCGCTTCCTATCAATAAATTTATTGAAATTTTAGATTTATATTACTTTTAGTTTTTAAGCAAGTCTGTAAGGATATGTTTCCATAGGCTATTGAAATAAATAAATAAACACATTTTTGTTGATACTGACCCAAATCATTTTGTTATTAGAAACAATGTTTTCAAAAATTAATTAAAATTATTTTATCGAAGGGCTGTGTTTATCATTTTCTGGTGTATTTATGTGTTCTAACCTCTAAAACAATATAATTTTTTATAGAAAATAATTTTTAATTTCTTCTGTTTTGTTGTTTTCTTATTCGAACTTTTCTTTCATAGCAACAACAAAACACTGTGTGCATTTGGGCATTGATAAGGGGGAGTAGGGTCCCTTAAAGCGAACGTCTGCCCTGCTAACAACCGAACCAAATAAATGTGACACACTTCTTTTTAAATACTTTGTTTTATGTTTAAGAAAACAAAAACAGGTGATCTCGAGCCTGAGAAAGAGTTACAACAAATTTTTAATTTCTATTAACTCCATTTATAGTCGAAGGTAATTTTAATATTTGTGCTACAATTTTGTAAATTCGAGCATAACAAATAAAATGTAATTATGGTGCAAATGTTGCGAATTTCACTTACTATGAACAGGGGCATTAACCACAAAATAATATTTTTAAACTTTTTGGTGGCATGAAAAACCCCAAAAAAATTGAAAAAAAAACATTTGTCTCATTTTTTACTAAGATCACATTCAACTGAAGATAAGGCTATTTGAAAACAAGTAAGGAAAGGCTAAAGTCGGGCGGGGTCGACTATATAATACCCTACCTGCGTATGTACATCGCTTTGATTACTAAACCCAGTTATTTTATGGAATCAATTTTATGTAGTTCATATAAATTATAAAGTTACTATAAATTAATCTTTTGTCATATTTAACGAATATAGTAATTGATCCAATTATCCAACAAACAAATACAAATTATAAAGTAGTAATAGGATGAATCGGACCGACATTTCAAAAGGGGGTCCAAAACATGGGCCAATATATTTCTCATTCACGGTAGGTATTCCTAGTTGAAAAATATCATGATCTGCAATATTTGATGAAGATCCGACGTAAGATGTAGTTTGTAGAGCTGTAATAGATCAGAATGGGGCCCCACTTGGGTTATACCAAAGTATGGACATATGTGCATCTCCCAAACAAGACGGACGGACTTTCTATCTCATTACAATTCATTTCGGTAAAAAAGTGAAATCGGGAAGGATTTTTGCCTCCTGCACATGTATGTGTTTGACCAAAAATGGTAAATCGGAAAGGACATTTGTATGGGGGTATATTGAAACCTGGGAGCGACATTTGTATGGGGGCTATATCTAAAACTGAACCGATCTTACCCACTTTCACCATAGGTTTCTTAAGTTGGATTATAAGATGTTGTGCCAATTTTAAAGAAAAACGGGTACAATGTGTGGATTTTAGTGCGGAAAAAGTAAAATCGGGAGCGACATTTGTATGGGGGCTATATCTAAATCTGAACCGATCTTACCCACTTTCAACAAAGGTGTTTCTAGTTCGATTATAAGATGTTCTGCAAAATTTAAAGAAAACCGGGTACAATATGTCGTTTCTAGAACAGAAAATGTCAAATCGGGAGCGACATTTGTATGGGGGATATATATAAATCAGAACCGATTGCATCCAAATTCAATACCGATGGTCCTTGGCCAGAAAAAATAACTTCTGCCAAGTTTCATGACAATCGGACAACAATTGCGACCTGTAGAGTGCGAACAAGCTTAGATGGACAGCAGACGGACGGACGGACAGACAGACATCGTTAAATCGACTCAGGTGGTCATTCTAAGCCGATCGGTATACTTAAAGGTGGGTCTAGCTCGATTATTTCTTGGTATTACAAACATTTGGCGCGAAACTAACTTATCTAAGCGTGAATTTAGAAGTTATAGCTCTGCTGTAGAAGTAAAGGCAACACTGGTTTAAACAGCTGACGCACGTTTCGTGTTTTGTTTCACTGTCAAACATCTTCAGTTTGGTCTATAATTTAATCATGATTCGTCTTACAAACGAACAACGCTTGCAAATTATTGAATTTTATTATCAAAATGCGTGCTCTGTTAAGAAAGTTCATCGCGCGCTTCCATTTTATGGTCAGTTTAATCGACCCACGGAAGCGGCTCTTCGGGCTATTGTGACTAAATTTCGCACCAAATTTACATTGTTGGACATTAAACCACCAACACGCTTACGGAGAGTGCGAACTGAAGAAAATATCGCAGCTGTATCGGCCAGTATTAATGATGACCATCAATTATCGATTCGTAGCCGTTCGCAGCAATTGGACCTATGTTACTCAACAACGTGGAAATTTTTGAGGAAGGATTTAGGTGTGATGCCTTTCAAAATACAGCTGGTGCAAGAATTGAAGCCGAGCGACCTACCGCAACGTACAATTTTTGATGAATGGGCTCATGGTTCAGCGACGAAGCTCATTTTTGGCTCAATGGGTACGTAAATAGGCAGAATTGTCGATTTTGGAGTGAATATCAGCCAGAAGCATTGCAAGAGCTACCAATGCATCCAGAAAAAGTCACAGTTTGGTGCGGTTTATGGGCTGGTGGCATCATTGGACCGTACTTCGTCAAAGATGAGGCGAATCGTAACGTAACTGTGAATTGTGAGCGCTACCGTGAGATGATATCCAAGTTTTTTTTGCCCAAAATGCAAGAGCTTGACTTGCATGACATGTGGTTTCAACAAGACGGTGCCACATGCCACACAGCACGCGCAACAATGGACTTATTGAGAGGCGAGTTCGGTGAAAATTTTATTTCACGTTCGGGACCGGTCAATTGTCGGGCGGCCGAAATGTTGGAAAGAGTATGCCAAAATTGGACTAAGCGGATGGACCATTTGAGGCGCAGTCAAGGTCAACATTTGCATGAAATAATCTTCAAACATTAAATTATATGGACCGTACTATCGATTCAAATAAAGATTTCATGCGTTTTTCTGAATTTTATGTGTTTTTTTGGAAAAACTTTCCTATAGTTCTTAAAAAATCAACCTTTAGGATATAGTTTTGGTTCAACGTTTAAAGGTAAATATCGAACTTACGACCCCTTTTCGTAGAAGTAAGACAATGGTCGAATCTAAAAACTGTTTTATTAGGTCTAGATGAACTCTTAATTTTCCAAAATTATCTGTTGCATTTCAGTGAAAAAGAAAACTCTGAAATTAATTGATAAAATGTCTATGTAGTGAGTAGGGTCAACCACAGTAAGAAACTTATTCTAATTTGTAATGTTACAGGTCTTTATAGGCTTTAAAGGGGCTCTCTATCATAAATTAAATTTAAATATTTTTTAGTTCTTTTTTTTTTGATCTTAAATCATACACTCCTGGAAATGAGTATTTTTATGTTTTCTTTTTAAGAAAATCAATTTTTTCTCATTTCTCGCTTACCCTCTGTGAAATGTATAACTGGACTTACACTATCAAAATGGCAGTAGAAATACTAAAATTACCTTCGATTAAACCTTGAACAAATTCAACATTGAGTAAAGAAATATTCATTCGTCAAATGCCGATTTAATTAAGACAAAGTCCATGGAATATCTCCATTTCTTTGGTATCTCAAGGACGTAACTTGATTATAATTGGTACATAAAGGGTGATTTTTTTAAAAGCTATAGGAAAGTTTTTCAAAAAAAAAACACATAAAATTCAGAAAAATGCACGAAATCTGTATTGGAATCGATAGTACGGTCCATATAATTTAATGTTTGAAGATTATTTCATGCAAATGTTGACCTTGACTTGACGCTTAGTCCAATTTTGGCATTTCCACGTTTTTGAGTAACAGAGGCCCAATTGCTGCGAACGGCGACGAATCGATAATTGATGGACATCATTAACACTGGCCGATACAGCTGCGATATTTTCTTCAGTTCGCACTCTCAGTAAGTGTGTTGGTGGTTTAATGTCCAACAATGTAAATTTGGTGCGAAATTTAGTCACAATAGCCCGAATAGCCGCTTCAGTGGATCGATTAAACTGACCATAAAATGGAAGCGCGCGATGAACTTTCTTAACAGAGCACGCATTCTGATAATAAAATTCAATAATTTGCAAGCGTTGTTCCTTTGTAAGACGATTCATGGTTAAATTATAGACCAAACTGAAGATGTTTGACAGTGAAACAAAACACGAAACGTGCATCAGCTGTTTAAACCAGTGTTGCCAAAAAGATAATAGCTAAAAATCACCCTTTACATTACTGATCACGTGAAAAATCAATATGAAATTTATGTTAAATTTACGTATTTTTGCTGACTTTCAATTTACATGAAAATAAATCAATCAAATTTTTGTTAATAATGCACTGTACGAACTTAATTTTTTGCATAACTGATGTTAAAATCTTGTGTAATCTACAATATAAGAATTTAAATTCAGCCAAACCCGATCAATTACATCCAGTTAGTAGGTATTATTAAGGGGATGGTAAATATACTACACGCCCACTTAGTGGGTTGTTTATCACGAATAAGATATAATTTATTTTAGAATAATATTTCGCATATGAGTCATTCCATGTCAAACAAGACAGCTAAAATTACTAATGATTCCGATTTCTCTGAAAATCTTATTCTTTAAAAAATATTTCATACAAAAAAGTTTTTGGCGAAAATTTTTACTATTTGCTCAAATATTTAATCTTTGGTGTTCACACCACTTGCATTTGTTTGTTTCATGTAATAATAATAATAATAATTTTAATAGCAATTTTATGCAAATATATGTTATTTGCCCAATGTGACGGCACCTTTTGAAAGAAATCTTAAAACTTTATTTGCAATTTCCACAAAAATTTTAAATTCTGTTTATATCCAAATCCTTGAATTGGTTTAACAACACTCGGTTATGTTCCACACCTTTTTTGAATATTTCAATTGAATAATTTATGGCAATTTTTACAAACATTTAATTGTACTGTCCAACAAATTAAGACTTAAGGGCATGCTAAGCAGATCATTTTTGTAGAATAAACTTATAGTCCAGCTGGTCTAAGTTTATTTTGACATTGGATAAAAGTTTTAATATTTTGGTCGAAGGAAGAATTAAACTGTGAAAAAATGTTGTAAGTTAATGTCTGAAAAAATTCTTATTGTCAGAAGAATATTGAGGAATTTTGTGAGGATATTTTTTGTGGAAGATCTTAACCCTCTAGATCCTCTCTTATTTGGCCCATTTTTTTTCAAGAAAATTCAAAAAAGTCCATTTAAGAAGAACATTAAAGGATTAAAATGTTCCACGAACAAATTTGTCGGCAATTGCATTTATTTCGACTTTCTCTATCTATCTCTATTTTGTCACAAATATTAGCTATTTAGTCAGCAATCATTTGCCAAAAATATTTGGTTATTCTCTATATGATAAAAAGTTACGCCGGTTTTTCTAAAGTTTTTTTCACTCTTATAAATCCTATTTCATTCTAAACAAGTAAGGAAAGGCTAAAGTCGGACGGAGCCGACTATATGATACACTCCACTTTCTATCCAATTACTATTCAATTATGTAAAAAAGTGAAATTGGGAAGGATTTTTGTATTCTGTAAATTTATGTGTTTGACAAAAAATTTTAAATCGGAAAAGGCATGTGACCCGCTTTCACAGTGTATGTTTATAGGCGAAATATAATATGTAAAGTTTGGCCAAAACAGGTTAAACCGATCTTACCCACTTTCACAATAGGTGTTTTTAGTTGAATTATAAGATGTTGTGCCAATTTTATAGAAAATCGGGTACAATATGTTGTTTCTTGAGCTGAAAAAGTCAAATCGGGCACAACATTTGTATGGGGGCTATATCTAAATCTGAACCGATCTTAACCGCTTTTTCCACAGGTGTTTCTAGTTAGATTATAAGGTGTTAAGCCAAATTTGAAGATCATGTACTATATGTGCTTAATAGAGCGGAAAAAGTCAAATCGGGAGCGACATTTGTATGGGGGCTATATCAAAATCTGAACCGATCTGATTGATTTTCACCATAGCTGTTTCCACTTCAATTATAGGGGGGGGAAATCCGTGTATTTTACTTATCTATGCAATCAGAGGAATGTATACACCGAATTTCATTATGTTAGGTACAGCCGTTTGGTTGGTACCATTTTTATCCCTCTATTCCCATTTTACCCCTAAAAAGTACGAATTTGGAAAAATACTTTTATATTATGTATCTACTCAATTAGAGGAATGTTCACACCGAATTTCGTGTTTCTAGCTGTTGTCGTTTAATATGTACCATTTTTATCCCTTTTTTGCCCCATTTCACCCCCTACAAATACGAATCACTTTATGGTGCACGTTTTTGCTATAAGGGGAATGCGCGTACCAAATATCAAGCAAATATAAACAGACATATTCAAAAAAGATGCTTAAATACGCTAAAATATTAGGGATTATTATGGATATTTTTAGTGCTTGTGAGGGAAACTTTTTCCCTTTGGGCCGATTTCGCCACATTTCAATCCCAACCGATCTACGACTATAAGACGCATTTATGGAATATTTGAACGTTCTAGCTCCTTTCGTTTAGATGCAGACGGACAAACGGACGGACATGGCTAGATCGTCTTAGAATTTTATGAGGATCAAGAATATATATACTTTATAGGGTCTTAGGTCGATATTTCAAGGTGTTACAAACGGAATGACAAAGCTAGTATACCCCCATCCTGAAGGTGGAGGGTATACCAACTACGAAAGATTGTTTAGTACAAACCGCACAGATATTTTAGAGATATACAGGCACACACACCTACAAACAACAAATATGAACAAGCCACAAATTCAATGTGGCCAAAATAGATACTGTTTTTTTTTGTGCAATTTGGTCAATTATTTCGATTTGGAATGCCTTTTCAATTTTGGCATCGAATTGCTAATAACGAATGTTGTTGAGGATATTTTCAACTAACAGCAATTAAAGCACTCAATGCGGTTTTAATTACATAATTCTTGTGACACTCGACCGCAAGGACCTTGGCTGTTTGTTTTGTATTTTTATTTATATATGTGTTGGTGTGTGTACGTGTGTTGTGGTCCTGGTTTTGTAGATATGTACTGGTGTTGTGTATATCAAATGACCCTGGAATGCACTTAATTATAGGCGGCGGTGGTCTGCTTATCGCCAAAAGCAGGACAAGAGTTACGGCGGCAAAGGCTAAATATTTCGCCAAAGAGGAAAAAGCCCAAATTACACCCAATTATTTATGTAATTTAAAATGCAAAATGAATGAAAACGAACATTTGTAGCTGTATGCGGCCCATAGTGGCGGCTAGGCAGGCAGCCAGGCGGGCAGGAAGAGCGGACAAACAAAGCAATTGCCGCAGTTAAAAAATTACGCTTTTGGTGTCATAAAAATAAATAAATTTATTTATGCTCTTTGTGAACAATCGCACATTATGCATGGCGCTCGTGCTCACAGGACAAACAGCAGGAAAAGTGAAATAATTGTCACACTAATGCCATTGTACGCAAATGAACACAGGGCCGGCTCAGGGGATGCAAAAAATGCTGAATACGGAATTAGGTTTCTTACATGTAAGGATGTGTTGAACATTTCTTTTAATTATATACCATTGAATCCCCAGCATAACAATTCTGACAAAAGATTGATTTTAGTGGTTTTGGAGAAAAAATATATAAAAAGCGGACAAAATAATTTCGAAATACAATGATTTGAACATACACTTGTCAGCTGGATTTTAGATTTTTGTGTTAATGCAAATGTCTATAACTCTACAATGAAACGTTGATGCTTTTACCTTGCAAAATATTCTTGAAAGAAGACTAGTTTATGAGATTTTGAGAAAAATACGAGACATTTGACACATGGGCAGTAGCCTGGGTCGCAAATGGAAAAACAATTTTCAGTCACCCCACGAAAATAAAGTTTGGATTGTTTAATGATTATGTGGAAAATATTTCGCTCCTGAAAATGCTCCTAAAATCATGTTTTCCAATGTAATTTTTTTCATCTTGCATTTTCGTCCATTTTTTCTGATTTAATAGACCCCTGAAAGTACTTTAAATATAAATTTTGATTCTTGTCTTAGAGTTACGTATTGGTCGAATTATTGGACCTTTTATAGTATTTTTTGTATGTTTCGTAGTGGCAACTGCAAAATTTATCGCAGTTGGTTTTAATATTTTACAAAAAATAAATAGCGGCAATCCATACCTTTCAAATGATGCCTAATGATGAAAATCGGAAGGAAATTGATGCCGCTGCGCTCATTTTTGTAAAAAGAGTTCGAAAATTTTGGCTCTGAAAATTCATATCCAGTATTAAATTATTTTACAAACTTGGAGTCAGTGATATCATTTTTCGTCCGATATTCATCATTTAGCATAGTTCGAATGGAATTAAATCCTTCTATTTATTTTTTATAACATCTCTTACAAAATGTTTCCCAGAAATGAAATGAATTTTCAGCTGTCACTTGAAAACCCTCAAAAAATTAGTCTAAAAGTACAATAGTAAGGCGAATGAGTTATTCTAAGACTAGAATAAAAATTTATATTTGAAGTGCTTCCAATGGTCTATTAACTCATAAACATTTCTTTGAGAAAAATGTAACATAAACAAATTACACGGAAAAACATGATTTTTTGAGATGTAGTTCAAAGATAGCATAACCCGGCGACGAAATATTTAGCAGATCATCATTAAACCATCCAATCTTCATTTCTGGGGGGGATCCTAATGTGCAATAACTAAGAATAGTTTACACACATTTTTCTGATGCATTTTGCCTTCTAAACTCGAAAGAATTATTTTTTTTTTGTTTTAAATTGTTTTTAATTTTGTGTATTAAATTTTCAGTTTTCGTCGAAAGTACGATTAATACTTTTACTATATTTTTGGGAGTGTAAGTCCGACCATACTATACGTTAGTTTAAACCAATTATAGGACTAAACGTCTTATATATATACACTTCACGCAGAAGCAGAGAATTGAAAGCAGTTGCCAAACTTGAAAAAAAATTTTTTACAAAATTTTTTTGGCACGAAAAAATCCATAACAAATGAGAAAAAAAATATGAGAGTTTACAACATTTGTAGAGAGTTGAGTAGAAAATTATGTTTAGTAGGATCAATGAAGGATCAATGCTTGAAAACAAGTAAAAACGGCGTTAAGTTCGGCTTGGCAGAACTTTATATACCCTCCACCATGGATTGTATTCCATAGATGCAGTCGATTTTAGTAGAAATGCAGTAATATTACAGATAAATGTTATTTTTTTTTAATATATCCAAACCAAAACAAATAAAAATACTTTTATAAATAAATATAAAATTGTAGTTACATTAAACCATGCTTATAAGACAAGGCTATCAATATGTTTATACTATATATATCGAAAGCCAATTTAGAAAGTACAGACATCAATCTTCAAAAAAGCTTAAATACCCCAAATATTGGGGGACAGTGGTTGCGTTTTCAGATACAGCCGTTTGGTTGGTTATATAGTGTCCGCCAAATAACTTTTTTTAAATGCTATAAAAAAAACGTTTTAATATTTTCTCAAATTTCTTTTTTACTTGAAAGTACAATCCTTCCGGTTAACAATGAAAAATAATTTCATTCAAATGGCTGCTCGTTCACCCCACAATTAATAGTCCAACGGTTGCATAGTTAAAAAAAAAGTTAGATGGCGGACCCCATACCAATGTCTCCTATGATTTACTTTTTCCGCTCTAGAAATCACATATTTCAACAAATAACTTTTTTTTTTAAAATGCTACTGAATATTTCCTATTTTTTTTTGAAAGTACAATCCTTCCGGTTAATAATGGAAAATAATTTCATTCAAATAGCTGCTGAGGGCACCCCACAAATAATAGTCCAACGGTTGAATAGTTGAAAAAAAAACGTTAGATGGCGGACCCTATATTTCCATCCTACATTAATTCTAAAAGTACAAATTTCGAAAATCCATTATTTCTCACGTATACAGTGCAGGACAAGATAAATTCATGACTATACCCATTGTAAAAAATACGAATTTGGAAGAATATTTATATGCAGTCTGAGTAATGTATACACCGAATTCCATGATTCTAGCTGCTGACATTTGGTCGGTACCATTTTTACCCCATTTTTTCCCATTTTCCCCCATTAAAAGTACGAATTTCATTTCACATGTCCACGCAATTAGAGGGATGTACTCACCAAATTTCATCATTCTAGCTGCAGCCGTTTAGTTGGTACCATTTTTATCCCTCTATGTCCCTAGCATTATCCGTACCATTTATATCCCTTTTATGGTGCACGTTTTTTTTGTTATAAGGGGAATGCGCACACCTAATATCAAGTAAAAATAAGCAGACAAACTGAAAAACATGCTTAAATACTCTAAACATTAGAGGTTATTGCAGGAATTTTCAGTCTTTTTGGGGGAAATTTGTGTCCCTTTTGGGCCGACTATAAGACACACTTATGAACAATTTGGACCTCCTAACTCCTTTCGTTTAGATGGTAATGTGTCTTCAACACACGGACAGACATGGCTAGATCGTCTTAGAATTTTATGACGATCAATAATATATATACTTTATAGGGCCTCAGGTCGATATTTCAAGGTGCTAGAAACGAAATGACAATGTTAGTATACCCCCATCCTGTTGTGAAGGGTATACAAATGTTGTAAGTTAAAGTCTGAGATAATTCTTATTGTCAGAACTTTATTTTTGAGTTTTTTGAGGATCATTTTTGAAATAGATCTTAACCTTGTATCTCCTCTCTTTATGCGTCAATTTGACCCTTTTTTGTGAAGAGCACGATAAACAATTAATATATAGTGGATATTTTCCCAAAATTTTCATTGTCGGAGGAGATATGACTAAAATCATTTGTATGTATGACATTTTGGTTTTGCAAATCTTCTCGCGATCTATCCAACGGATGCGGGAGATATTTGGCATGTAAAGAGTGATTTTTTTGAGGTTAGGATTTTCATGCATTAGTATTTGACAGATCACGTGGGATTTCAGACATGGTGTCAAAGAGAAAGATGCTCAGTATGCTTTGACATTTCATCATGAATCGTCTTACAAACGAACAACGCTTGCAAATTATTGAATTTTATTATCAAAATGCGTGCTCTGTTAAGAAAGTTCATTGCGCGCTTCCATTTTATGGTCAGTTTAATCGACCCACTGAAGCGGCTATTCGGGCTATTGTGACTAAATTTCGCACCAAATTTACATTGTTGGACATTAAACCACCAACACGCTTACGTAGAGTGCGAACTGAAGAAAATATCGCAGCTGTATCGGCCAGTGTTAATGATGACCACCAATTTTCGATTCGTCGCCGTTCGCACCAATTGGGTCTCTGTTACTCAAAAACGTGGAAATGCCAAAATTGGACTAAGCGGATGGACCACCTAAGACGCAGCCGCGGTCAACATTTAAATGAAATTATCTTCAAAAAGTAAATGTCATGGACCAATCTAACGTTTCAAATAAAGAACCGATGAGATTTTGCAAATTTTATGCGTTTTTTTTTAAAAAAAAGTTATCAAGCTCTTAAAAAATCACCCTTTATATTAAGAACCGTAATAAGAGTCATTCGCGAAAAAATCTACAATTGTTACAAAAATAAAAAATTCGCGCTAGTAATTGTATTTATTTCAACTTTTTTATCTGGGTTATGAAACTATTCTGTCTCAAATATTCCCTGTTTAGTCAGCAATCATACGCAAACAAATATTTTGTTATTCTCTATATGACAGAAAGTTACGCGGGTTTTTCTAAAGACGATTTTCATAATTTTTGTCTTTACAGCCAATATTTATTACATTTCCCTCTTATTTAAAGTTTTCTAGAGTTATCGTGTTATTAAATTCCATCATATCACCATTTATAGCTTTTTACTTCTCTAGTAGTCTTGCAAATATATATAGGGCCATTTAAAATTTGAACTGCCGTTTACTTTGACTTTGAAAGGTAACATTAATTTTTTATTTGTATTTTCAGACTTATGTTTGACATTTGCAAAATAGGACGCTACACGCTCGAACAAAATTGGGAAATATTAAAAACTTACTTCCAAAGTAGTGAGTCTTTGACGCAAACGGCAAGAAATTTACCTGGAAAATTTTCGAGATCGGCCATCAGTTCAGCCTTTATGAAGCTCATTTTCATCTCGGTGGCTATGTCAATAAGCAAAATTGCCGCTTATGGGGTTCAGAGAACTGTTGAGAAGCAAATGCATCCACAACGAGCCACTATTTTTTGAGGATTTTGGGCTGTACTGAAAATTTTGGGTCGATCGGATGAGTACTGCCTGGCGTGGTAGTCATATGAATGATATTGTGTTCCAATATTAAATGACAAAGTTCAACCTCTCCAATAAAACTAGAAATTTGAAATAATAATCAGTAATTTTTTTATAGCCGATTCTAATTTAAAGTTTTAAATGGCCCATCATAGGGTCGCTTGTCTGTTCCAAAAATGCTGTTGGACAGTGTAATTATTATGTTGCATTTTTCATATTTTGTATATTAGTCGTTTTTATGATTATTATGTTCCTCATCTAGTTAAATTTATCAATAAAGCCATCACTTCCTTTCATACCTCAGTGCGGTATGGATATAGTCAGTCCTTGGCAAATAATTCTATATTTTATGCAAATATAAAAATGGCACAAAAAATGCGCCCTGGGTAATGGCCCAGTTACGCCCCTGAATGCATACGCACGCACAACAATAAGGATGTACCAAAAAGGAAAATTCTCAAAAACAGTCATAATAAAAGCTTTGCGTATTAAATTTTTCCGCTGTTGTTGTTTGTTGTTTGCCGCTGCTGCTGTGCAGAACAGCGAAAACAAAATATATAAATAAAATTACACGACATAGAAACAAAAGTACAATAAACATAAATTTTCATAAAAACATATAAAAATAGCTTCTCTGTTTGCAAGGACTCCGAGGTGGTGGTGCTGGTGGCGGTGATGATGAAGGTTGGCGCGGTGAAGGGGTATGGTGATGGTGAGCTTATTTCCAGCCAGGCCATGATAAAAAGACAATGAATGGCTTTAACACACACATCCATACAGACACACACAAATAGAGTATTCGCCGCCGCACGTTCTCGCATTTCTCTCTATTTGGAACAACAATATTCGCATACGAAATTCTTCCTTCCTTCCTTGCCAAGGAAGGAACAGATGCAGTCTCTACACATTATGGTTAAGCTGCTACATACCATATCCACATAAGAAATCCTCGGGGGTATCTGAGTGTAAACACTGTACATGTGTGTATGTGCATGTGAGTGTGCGCTTGTTTGTTTGTCAGTCTTATTTGTATGCGTTTGTGTTCCACGGCAAGGCTAAACATTCTTTAAAGAATCTGTCCAAGGGGGGACAAAATAAAGCACCATTATTTGTCGTGGAGCCATAAAAGGCCTTGCTCCAACACAAATCCCTTGAGCTATTCTCAATAATATCAATGATGTCCGGGTTGTTTAAAGGACAAGGAGGTGTCTGTGCCAGATAAAAATCGTTGAAATGTTTTTCATTTCATCCGTAATGACCGGGTGTTGTAACGGGAATCAGGAGTATATTTTTGCTGATATTAAGTTCACAACGAGTGAAAATCGTTGGCTATTCTTTGAATAGTCTGAATCGGTATAAAGACCGTATGTCTGCTGAAATCAAGCAGTTCTAACACAAAATTTAAATTTTCATCAAAATGGCATATTTTCCGTTAATAATATCAATAAAAGCAAACATTTTTCCTTGCGTTCTATTTTTCACAATTTATATTATTTAAATTTTGCCAAAAAAATATTTTGTAGCCACACATTTTTACGTAGCTCCGAAACTATTGGTCTGATTGAACTAGACAGAGATAATTCGATGCTCGATTTGTGGATGTCCTTGTGAATACATTCCGACAATTCGTTTACGAGTTATATTAACATCTCAAAACCCGAAATTTTTTTATTTTTCACTCTTATCCATAGAAGTTAAAATTGTTGTATTTAATACAATAAATGTATATAGTGGTCTTTGTATAAACATTTTGCAGTTACATAGTGGCAGAAGGTTTCGTTACTCGAATAATTTTGATTACATTTGTTTTATTTAATATTTTAATAAGCATGTCCATTTAGTTGATTATATTTATATTCCTTATCGGATCTGTGATAATTATTATAAGGCATTGCTACCGGAATCACAGTGGAGGGTATAAAAAATAGAATTATTTAAACCCATGTTGTAGATAAAAGAAACAGGAATGAATTATTTTAAAAGGGACAATCCTTGGAAAGGATGAAAGATGTTGATAAAACTGAAACAAATTATTGTGAAATTAGTGGCACGAATAGGGACAAAGGAAGGAGAATTTGGGAATAAAAAACGACAAAAAGGTCTAACTTTGGAAATGTAAAGAAATCAAAAGTTACAGAGATAGGAAAAAGGAAATTTGTAAAGAAAGTGGAAATGTTAATAGACACACTCAAGCAATATGGACACGATAGATAAAAATAAATAAAAGAAAAATTCATGGAAAGCAGAACATAGAAAAACCTAAAACAATGAGATATGTTTTAATAATGTATATGAGATAAAGTGGGAATACTTGCTTATTTCGGGTATATAAAGTTACAACAAATACCGAAATGTTTTTAGCCATCAAAAAATATTTATAATCTTGTCAACAATATGTATATTAGAGCGGCTCGCGAAAAAAAAATAAATTTGGCCATGGATTATTTTAATATTAATTTAAATAAATTGCAGCGGCCACCCCCAGAAATGAAGATTGGATTGGTTAACGATGTAATACGACAAATAAGGCAAGAATAAAAATTTATATTTAAATTGCTTCCAAGGGACTATTAATTTAGAAAAAAATTGACAAAAATGCAAGGTAAAAAATTTCACGGGAAAAAAATTATGATTTGAACTGGGATATTGTCCTGGCTCAAGACCATTTTGCATCTATATTTAATAGAATGCAAATTTATTTACATATGGCATGGTGACATTTATTACTTGGCTGCAGACTACCACGATCAAGATTTCGACCATGTCAAAAGTCTTTTCAAGTGGCTTCGCAGCGACTTTTCAACAGCAAACCCGGCCTCTATAAGGAGATGATTCTCACAAACGAACGAGAAGCACAACTCACTTGCCGAATTTGCGTTTAAAAAATCGCACCAAGTAATAAAGTACACATGCCATCTTACAAGCATCTCATTGAGTTGCATATGTAAGTATGTATAGGAAAAAAATTATTTTTAAGGTGTTTTCAGAGCGTTCAGCTCACAAACGGCTTGATCTAGGAAAGAAATATTTTGCAAAACATCATTAACCATTCCAAACTTTATTTTCGTGAGGTGACTGGAAATTGTTTTTCCATTTGACAGGATCGTGACGCAACCTAATGTACATTAGGCTGGACTGACGCCGCATCGAGTTTGAAATTTTGAGTCGTAAAAAACATCTTTTGTATTTAACAATTTGCACAAAAATTGGGTATTGATTTCTTCTAATTATTTCTCAAAATACCTTTTAAAAAAGTTTTTCAGGAAATATGAGTTTTGAATTGTCACTTTGAAAAACCACTATATATTTAAAACACTTACAATGGTCTATTAATTCAGAAAAAATTAAACGAAACTTCAGCATAAACTTTATACAGACAACATGATTTTAAGAGATGTTTTCAGGAGCGTGTAGCTCACAGCGACTTGACCCAAAGCCGAAATATAAGCAGATCAACATTAAAAAATTCAATCTTCATTTGTGGGTGGTGATCGGAGCTTTTTTGTAAATCAGCCTAATATACATTAGGCTGGATCGCGGTTCATACAAATGAAAAAACATTTTCCAGTCACGTCATTAAAATAAAGTTTGGATTGTTTTATGATGTTTTACAAAATATTTCTTTCCTAAATCAAGGCGACATTTTTTTTCGTGTAAATTTTTTGTGTTGCATTTTTGTCAATTTTTTGATATAGTGGACCCTTGAAAGCACTTTAAATATAAATTTTGTAAAATTTAATTTTAGAGTAACTGGTTGAAGTATTGATTGTTTCTTGTAATTTTTTTATTTTATAATCGTGTAGATTTTTTGATCGTGTAGATTATGTTATGTTAATTGATAAATTGAAGAGCTCATTTTTATTTTCCTCCACGGCGTGTAAACTGGTCTACTCATATTTACATGGCCGCTCTCAGTTCGCATCTTTTAATAACCGTTAGCATTGATCATATACATCTCTTTTTTAGGTCAGATGCTACCAATACATAGGTTGCAGATATACACTGGGAGCTGTTAGCCGGTGGTTAGATAACAATAATTTTAGTGTAAATGTTTCGAAAACTAAAGCATTAATTTTTGGGCCATTGCGCCACAGCGCCTCTAGTTTATTAATTTATATGAATGGTATTAGAATTGTGTTTGTCGATGAGATGAAGTGTCTCGGCGTAATTCTTGATCCCAAACTGGATTTTAGTAGTAATTTTGAGTCATTATTTCCAAAAATTTTATTTACACTGCGAAAGCTATACTGCACTGATTTTTATTTGCCTCAATTTATAAGGAACAGGCTTGCTTTTGCATAATTGATATCTAACATTTCTTATTGTATAGAAGTAGTATCTGGCACCATTCATTACTTTTTTCTATATATATTTATTTACTTTCTAAGTTATTTTTGTACTTTTATAATATTAGTTTTAAAATAGTTTTACTTTTTGTTATTTATTTTTGAATTGTTGTGTTTAGTGCGCAATATAAACAATTGGCCTTATTGGCTTTTGTATTGTGATGTTGAAATAAATGAAATGAAATATATGCTGTCTTTCGAGTGATGCCTAAATGATGAAAATCGGAAGGAAATTGACGGCTCTGGCTCTAAAAAACCAACTCATGTATTAAATTATTTCACAAAATGGAGTCCGTGTGACTGACGTCATTTTTCGTCTGATATTCTTAAGCAGCATTTGAAAGCCATTGTTTCCTTCTATTTATTTTTCACAACTCTGTTAAAAAAATTTCCAAGAAATGGTAGTTTTTAGCTGTCGCTTTCAAAAATCTCAAAAAATCGTTCAGATAGGTTTTCCAATAGTACGAGTTATTCTAATACAATAATAGAAATTTATATTTAAAGTGTCCAAGGGTCTATTAATTCACAAAAAAAAAAAAAATCTGGACAGAAATGCAGCATAAAAAAGTACACGAGAAAAAAGAGATCTTTCAAGAGCGTTTAGCTTACAAACGGCTTGACCCAACGGCAAATCATCATTATAAAAATCAATCTTCATTTCTGCGGTGTGATCGCAGCAATTTATTTTTATGACCCCTCCTAATGTACATGTAGACTGTTTATCTTTTCATTACGAATAAATTTTATTAAAAAAGAAACTTTTAATTCACCCGAAAATAATTTCTAGTTTTGCTTTCAGAATGATATTCCTTCGTTTTTAAAGGTCACATGAATTCGATTTTTCTAAAAATCTACTGAAGTATTTATTTTTTTGATTTTCAATTTCCATAAAAATTGGAAATCCTTTTGGCAAGTTTATATTCAAATCCTTGTATTTCGTACGTACGTAAAGAACGAGTTCAATGTTTGTATAATTTATTTACCTTTTGCAAACATACAGTATAACATAACATAAAATATATTAAAAGCATTATAAGTATGAATCCCGAAAAATTTATGCGGGAGATTCAATTGCTTATATTAAAAACAAAACTAACATAAAATTACACTGTGTGTAATTTTTTAAGTCATGGAAATATAAACATATACGGACAACACTACGTGATAAAAGACCAAAATAAAGTCCCGTGTCTCCCAGTTTTGCCCAAAGTCATGCACTTTTTTATGGGCCCACAATAGGCCCATATTGTGATCATATTTGCTCAGGCTCATATCTTGCAAACTGTTTGGAATTTTGATTTACTCCCTGGGCAAAGTTGTAGCTCTTGTCATAAGGAAAAAAAATTGTGAACGTATAAAATAAAAAACAAATCTTATAGGCTGTAGTGTGTGTAGGTAGCCTATACCTGCTGTTGATTAAGTATAATGTCACTCATACGCACTGTAGTCGGACTGATCATTAAGATCAACAGTGCTGCAAGATATATTTTTCCTACATAAAGGGTAGGAAAACGGTATTAAGAACCATTCCTAGGAAGTTCATATGTTCTAGAAAGTGGTTTATTGAGATCTTGGGTACATTTTCGTAGTTAATTGTTTCCTTGAATTTTGACGGTTTGGTGCCTATGGACCTGAACAAGGGAAAAAGGTTAAAAATAGTTTTCTTATAGTTTCATACGTATATCATCCAGTTCAAGTGTACCGACTTTTTTTTTAAATTGTCTTGGCATAGAAATTATGGATGTAGTATCTTACCACGACCGCTACTGTACAACTAAATGGGATTTATGTTTTATCTTGGAGAATAAAATAAGAAATAGTCTCTAAAACCCAAATTTCCGGCCAACAATTACTCAACGGTTTGCTTTTATTTAGTGCAAACCTTTAAAAACGCTTTATATTGCTTCTGTTGAAGTTTTCCCCGCTTCAGAGTAAACGTTTTATCAAATGCTCGGGCATACTTTTCTTAATTCCATTTGTGCTTCACTCTACGAGTGTATTGTTTAGATTCTCGCGAAATACAATTTTCCAAGTATTGATTTCATTAAATACAGGGATACTGACGTAATATTTTTATTGAGTTTCTATAGATGCTCTTTTGTTGTTCATGAGCTGGATATTTCTAATATTAAATATTTGAATTTTGAAAATATTGTGCTGTTGAATTAATCCATCCCCCTCCTCTGGAGTAAATCCACGATGAATGAGTGCTGCGTTTTGCTTCATATGATGGAAATAGAATTGACTGATCCGATTTGGCTGGTTGTTTGTGTTAGCTGTGTGTATATGCGATGAGGACGATTGTATTTGCCTCATTCATTTCATTACAATCAGTGAAATGTACCATTCAATTGAATTTATTGCTAAATTTGATTTGTTCTACATGGAGCACTGTGAAAGAGGAAAAATGTTCGAATAAAATATGGGGTCTAGTAGACAGCCTCACACTCTGCATTAAAGAAGAATGTTCGCCAATAGCTATGGATCCGGATTTACTACATAAATATTTTTGAAAACAAAATTAGTTGTCGTACATAATTAAACCAGAACTATTTGAATAAGTAGACGTTTATACATTGCTCGTATGAAGGTAATATCGAAGTCCGTATGCTGTATGGGAAGGCACTGGATGACGGAGGGCGTCTACCATTCGTAGTGCCCCAACATAATATTTTTTTAATTGGTCTTTGTGAGGCAGACTGCGGTGTATGCAAATAATATGGAACATGTGCTATCAGCAGGAGTACCATATCTGTTTATATGGTATATTTCCAAGAACTCCATTGTCATTTCTTTTCGTTTTTGTGGACTAAGCAGATGTCCCCTCAATAAAAACCAATTAAAGGAACACAAAAGAAATATTTGCTTGTCAACATTGCTTTGAGATTTTTTATAAACATTTGGAATTTTTTTATTTAATTCATATGGAAAAGTGAAGTGTAATATCACTGGGAAACCATTTTTCGTAAAGACGACAAACTGTTTTTCATGGGAATTTATTAATTTTATTAAAATTGTAAAAGGTATATTTATTGGTCTCTTTAAAAATACGGAAATAAAAAATTCATGCATTGTTTTGCACATTTTATTGTTATAACATTTAAAAGCAATTTAATTAATACATTTTCTTGCTCGTATTTGTTTATGTTTAGTTGATATATTTGGCAATTAACCCGCAGCGATTTATAATTGAATGTCGACTAGTGGTCAGCGCTATTGTGTTTACGCAGCTTATTTAAGGATTTCTATTATTTCATTTTAGTTGTTTTACATTTTGATTTATTACAAAAATATAGTTTAGATATACATATTATATAATATAATATAATATGTGTATATGCACGTACATAGGAGTAGTATTTATGCATCCTCATTGTTATATTTATATGTATACCCGCTGTATGCACATTAGGCTGGGTCGCCGTCCATACAAATGAAAAAACAAGTTCCAGTCACCCCACGAAAATAAAGTTTGGATTGTTTAATGATGATTTGCAAAAAATATTCGTTCCTAGCTCAAGCCATCTGTGAGCTAAACGCTCCTGAAAATAACCTTAAAAATCATGTTTTTCCGGTGTATATTTTTTTGTGTTACATTTTTCCCCAAAATTTTTATCTGAAATAATAGACCCTTGAAAACACTTTAAATAAAAACTTTGATTCTTGTCTTGGAGTAATAGGTTAACCGCAGGAGTACCACAAGGCTCTGCCCTTTCCCCCTCCCATTTTCTTATTTTCATCGACGACCTCTTGGATCGGACTTCGAATCCAATATACTCATTTGCGGATGACAGCAACCTCTGTCATTCACACTCATTCGATCATAGACCTAGTCGCCAAGAAATTGAGAACAAAAGGCGATCGATGGATGAGTCACTTAGCCAGGATTTGCTGGCCATTTCTGAATGGGGTTTAGTGAATAGAGTAGATTTTAATGAACGTTAGACTCAGTGTTCATTGTTGTCTCACAAGCGATTCACTGATCCAACAGTGTCGTCGATTTTAATGAATCAGATACTCTCGATGATCTTGGCATGAAAATACAACGTGATGTTCGTTGGACAAAATATGTATTTGATGTGTTAATAGAAGCATTCAAATGTGTAGGCTTTTTAAAACGATGTTAGAAATATTTCACATCAGACAAAAGATGGAATACAACTCCCATATATGGTCGGTGGCTCCAGCTTCATCACTGGAGCTACTTGACCGTGCCCAGTGGAGGGGGATGGTGTTGATAGGCGACGGTAGGATATCCAATTCTATTGTCTCCCTTGAACACCGTCGTAATGTTGGTTGTGTGTCATTGTTTTATCGATACTTTCATGGTGATTGTTCTTCGGAAATTCATGATCTTATACCACCCGTGTGTACGTTCGGTAGAGGTACGCGACTCTCCAGGAACGCTCACCCATTTGTTGTCGATTGGACACTGCATTTATAGGGTACATTCCCTGAGTGTTCGTTCAGTTGAAAAAAAACTTATTGGTCGAATTATCAAACGTTTATAGTTATTTTTTCTGGATTTTCACAGTGACTAATGAAAACTTTTTCGTATTTGGTGGTAGTATTTTATAAAAAATAAATAACTGCTGCCAATACCTTTCAAATGATGCCTAAATGATGAACATCCGAACAGCCGCAGGGCTATTTTTTGTAAAAAGTGTTTGAAGTGTTTCGTCCATTATTCATCATTTAGGAAAAATTCGAATGGTACTGATTCCTCCTATTTATTTTTCATTACATCTCTACAAAATGTTTCAAAGAAATATAAGTTTTTTTTATGGAATGAAGTGACCCATTTCACAATAAGTTCTTCCAGTTCTCAATTTGAAGTAATTCAGTGAAAATACGTGGTTTCTGGGGCGGAAAGATCTAGTCTGGAGCGAAATTTGTATAGGAGCTATATATAAATCTGAACCGAGCTGACTAATTTTCATCCTCGGTGTTTCTCATGAAAATATAAGATATTTTGCCAAATTTGAAGAAAATCTGTTAAAATATGTGATTTCTGGAGCGGAAAAACTTAAATCGGAAATGAAATTCGTATGGGGTCTATATCTAAATCTCAACCGATCTGGCTCATTTTCACCGTGGGTGTTTCTAGTTGAAATATAAGATGCTTTGCCAATTTCGAAGAACATCTGTTAATATATGTGGCTTCTACAGCAGAAAAAGTCAAATCGGGATTGAAATTCGTATGGGGGCTATATCAAAATCTGAACCGATTTTCTTCAAATTAAATAGCGTTCGTTCTTATCCCGAAAAACTTTGTTGTGCAAAGTTTCATTTGGTTCTGGCTACAATTGCGACCTGTACTTTGATTACAAGAATAGATGGACGGACGGACGGACATTGTTAAATATACACGGGAAAAACATGATTTTTAGAGGTGTTTTCAGGAGCGTTCAGCTCACAGATGGCTTGACCCAGTGACGAAATAATTTGTGGATCATCAACACAACAATCCTATCTTCATTTCTGGTGGGTGACCGCAGCAATTTATTTTTGTGACTCACCCTAATGTACATACATAATTATTGTTTAGTTTACATACATACACATACACATATTGTTGTTTGTTAATTGGAATTATTTTTACCAGAATTGTTCGCTGTAATTGGTTATTAACGCGGCCATTACGTGATAAATTGAGTGTACAGCCGTATCCGCTGTATACGATGTAAGGTCAATGAAATGCTATGCTGGTACTAAAAATATATTCGCTTATTTATATCGACGAATTCGTTGTAATTAGACAAGCTCGGTGTGTGTGAGTTCGGAATATATTTTGACAACCATAGGAAATTGTTTATGTAAATTTTCCCTACACGATGCTGAGACGGAATATTCGAAATTAAATATTTCCGACTAATGCCGTCTCTCCATGTTTTGAGACAGGTTTCTTCGAAATTAAATATACAGAAAAACTGACTATAAATTAATAAAATTATTTTTTTTTCTAATTAGGTCATGGGGGTTATATTATTTTGCCGGCGTAGGTCAAATCTGTTCTTTACAATTTATAGATCCCACAAATAACTTTTTTATACCTGACTTAGAATAACAAATTGATTGTATTATTGGACGCTTAAAGCCATGTTTTGTGGGTTTTCAAATTGACAACAAAAATCTCATATTTCTTGGCAATACCTACCTAAATGATATACAAAAGATACACAATTTTCAGGGCCAATATCTTTAATTTTTTTAACGCTGCAGCATCAATTTCTCTCCGATGCTCATCACTTAGGCATTGCTGTATATACAAACGTCAAACTATATATTCAATCGTCATGTGAAAGATGCCCAGCAGAAAGAGAGCACCCAAAGAAGCGAAAAACATCATCGTGTGATTCGGAAGTAGTGAAAATTGGGATCTTCACCAATGAATACAAGATGGAGTTGTCATAGAAGCGATGTCCTTTATTTTGAAAGACTTAGAAGATATTTTAAAGTTTCTTGTTTTAAAAAAATCCGCCTCAAAAGCGGGAAAAATGAGCATTTGGATGCAATTAAAATGTGGTTCCAACGGAACTAATTCCAATTTTCAGAAGTCACTATGCAAAAACCAGAAAACATAACTATATAACTATGCCAATTATTCGACCAATAAGTTATTTTAAGACAAGAATAAACAAGTAAAAATAAAGTAAAGTTCGGTCCGGCCTTCATTCAGCCATGGTTTGCATTCCACACAGCTTTCGTAGAAGTGCAGTAACATTACAGGAAGATGTTAAAATATTCTAATATAGCCGAACCAAAGAAAGAAATGGAAATAGGGAAAACATAATTTTATAAATAAATATACAATTTTAAATATTTAAAGCCACGCTTTTAATGCAAGCCTACAAATATATAGAATATATATATATATATATATATATATAGAAGTAATACTTCAAGTCATTTCTAAAAGGTCTACAGCAGCATATTCAATAAAATTAAATGCCCTAAGTATTGGGGATATGGTTGGTTGTAGTTCTATTATTTATTTTAATTGCAAATTACAAATTTTGATAATACATTATCTCTCACGAACACAGTGCAGGATAACCTAACTTCATGATTTCGACCTATTTTTCCGTAAAAGTACGAATTTGGAAAAATATTTTATTTTTTGCGAGTATATGCAGTCAGATGAATGTAAACACCGAATTCAATGATTCTAGCTGCGGTCATTTGGTTGGTACCATTTTTATCCCAATTTTGCCATTTTACCCTCTTAAAAGAAAGATTTTCGAAAATCTCTGTATTTTACGTGTCTAATCAATTAGAGAGATGTACAACCAAAATTTCACCATTCTAACTGTGGCAGTTTAGTTGGAACAATTTTTATCTCTCTGTTCCCATTATATCCCTTGAAAGTACGAATTTGCAAAAGCTTTTAATTTTTCAAATGATATTTAGGTATCGTTTGAAAGGGTCTGTCTATTTCATTCAGTGTTACACTATGAGAAACCAGAAAAAATACAATAAATTACACTGTGAGTAATTTTTTAAGTCATTGAAATATAACCATATACGGACACCACTACGTGACATAAGACCAAAAAAGACCCGTGTCTCCCACTTTGGCCCAAAGTCATGCACATTTTTTATGGGCGCCCAAAGATTTGGGGACTCAGTGTCATTTTTGTAAAAAAGTGATCTTTTATTTTACGTGTCTACGCAATCAGAGGAATATATCAAATTTAATTATTCTACGTGCAGCCGTTATGTTGGTACTATCCCTCTATCCCCATTTAACCCCTTAAAAGTACGAATTTAGAAAAAATATTTTTATATTATGTATCTACTCTATTAGAGGAATGTACACGCCAAATTTCGTGTTTCTATCCGTTGTGGTTTGATAGGTACCATTTTTATCCCTTTTTGTCCCATTTCGCCCCCTACAAATAAAAATCACTCTATGGTGCCCTTTTACGCTATAAAGGAAATGCACATTGGAAATATCAAGTAAATACAAGCTAATATGTTAAAAAAACATGCTGAAATACTCTAAATATTAGGGGTATTTCAGTCCCTGTGAGGGAAAAATTTTTCCCTCTGGGCCGATTTCGTCCACTTGCAATCCCAACCGATCTACAACCATAAGCCGCTATCGTGCTTTCAACAGACAGACAGACGGACATGGCTATATCGTCTTAGAAGTTTACCACGACCCAGAATATATATAAAGGGTGATTTTTTAAGAGCTTGATAACTTTTAAAAAAAAAAAAAACGCATAAAATTTGCAAAATCTCATCGGTTCTTTATTTGAAACGTTAGATTGGTCCATGACATTTACTTTTTGAAGATAATTTCATTTAAATGTTGACCGCGGCTGCGTCTTAGGTGGTCCATCCGCTTAGTCCAATTTTGGCATTTCCACGTTTTTGAGTAACAGAGACCCAATTGGTGCGAACGGCGACGAATCGAAAATTGGTGGTCATCATTAACACTGGCCGATACAGCTGCGATATTTTCTTCAGTTCGCACTCTACGTAAGCGTGTTGGTGGTTTAATGTCCAACAATGTAAATTTGGTGCGAAATTTAGTCACAATAGCCCGAATAGCCGCTTCAGTGGGTCGATTAAACTGACCATAAAATGGAAGCGCGCAATGAACTTTCTTAACAGAGCACGTATTTTGATAATAAAATTCAATAATTTGCAAGCGTTGTTCGTTTGTAAGACGATTCATGATGAAATGTCAAAGCATACTGAGCATCTTTCTCTTTGACACCATGTCTGAAATCCCACGTGATCTGTCAAATACTAATGCATGAAAATCCTAACCTCAAAAAAATCACTCTTTACTTTATGGGGTCTCCGATGAATATTTCAAGGTGTTACAAACGGAATGACAAAGTGAATATACCCCCATCCTGGAGGTGGAGGGTATAAAAACGTTATCTTCAAAGTCAAAATCGCAAATGTCGTCCAACAAACCTTATAGGCTAGAGTGTGTCTAGG